>APFE030577362.1:0-26873 GCA_000404065.3 Pinus taeda | reverse complement strand
GGCGGGCGACCCGTGCACGACGGGCGGGCGACCCAGGCGGGCGACCCGTGCACGATGGGCGGGCGACCCGACTATGCGATGAACAACGGACGACCAGGGACACTTATGTGACATAAGTGTGACGAAGAAATGTAAGAATGCGACATGGGCGAGCAACGCTTGTAATAAACTGAGTGTTGGAGCTCATGGTTTCTTTGCGTTGCAAAATAGAAGTGGAGCCGACTTGTATTAGTGACATTTGGGTCGTTGAGCAAAGGATATGGGGGTCGGCCTTAAGGCTAGACGCCCCTCCTAAAACTCACGCAGCTTGTGTATATATACAACAAGCTTTGAGCTCATTTGGCACAATCGAACTTCACTTGACTTCCTTCGCATAAGGACAAGAGAGAAGTGCGAAGACTTGAGGATATGCGCATTCCTCATGCGCATAAGGAAGAAAAGGTTCTCGCATGTTTTGGACTTGGTTATGAGGAAGTTTGTCACGGTTGAGGGAGTTCTATACACGGTTTTTGTGTAGGATTGGGTAAGCGTCTTGGTGAACCGTGTGGGTACTCGCTCTTGGACAAAGGTGCACAAATGGGTATGTATAAGGCTGTCTTATGCCTTGTTGTATATATTGCTAAGTGTTGGCTTGGATTCTGCCAAGCACACTTGTTGACGTAATATTGAAGATTATCATAATATATTGTTATCGGGCGGACTTGTTCGGGAGTTGCCCCTCCCTTTACACTTGTGTGCAATTGTTATTGTTCTCGGTTTAATTGCATACTGGATAATGAATGTGTATGGGCTTCATTAAGTGTAAAGATTAATGCTTTTACTTGGTTGAGGAAAATAAACTAAGTATGTTTATGTGAAAGGCATAGTCCATGTGCATGAGTATTGTTAAAAGAAAGTGTACAGTGGTGCCGCACCTCGCCGGGCACGGTTGGAAGACTACCGTAGACCTGGGGTGTGACAGGTGGTATCAGAACTCGGTCTAGAGCTGGTGAGCAGGGTTGCTCGTGACGACAAAGAACAAGGCATGTCAAGTTTGGAAGAAGGTGAAGGGAAGCTCTTGCTTACCTTATACAGGTTGAAGCGGTTGATGAAAGAGCATCGCCGCATTTGTGAAGAGCTTGCAGTGTTGGAGAAGAACGTTGGAGAAGAACTTCTTCAACTTGGTTGGACAATGGGGAAAGTTGACGTTGCTGATTGTGCTTCAAAGGAAGAGGAAGTCTTGATGACCGATGATGTTGCAGACGTGACCATGACCGAGGATGGACTCAAGCTTGATCAAGTTGGACCAGGATTGGACATTTTGCAGACACGTATGGATAAGAGTACTCTCATGGAGGAACCTCATGATACATGCGTTTCATTTGGACATTTGGTAGATGGACCATGTGTAGGGAAGGGAAAAGTCAGTTTTCCAATGCTAGGAAGCATCTTACCACGGATGTTTATGATGGAACCTTGTATGGAGAAACAAGGATTGTTGATGTTTGTAGGACTTGTTCGGGTTGGTTGTGACCTTGTGGCAGAAGGTGCAAAGACCCGTGACAAGGGTGGAACTTGATGATCGTTGTGGATGATTGGGTCATGCTTTAGCCACATGGCTAAATGCCCCGCATGACTCATGGACAGATTGAAGGGCACACCCTTGGGTGGACCTCTCATGGCCAAGATCCAGAGATAGTCTTGGTGGACACTTTGGTGGAGGAGCTATGATGGAAGGGACCCATGATGATGACGATATGGTTGGGTGACCGAGTTCACTAAACCAAAGATTGCGGCTTGGATGAGGATGACCGATGTTGTGATGTAATTGGTTGGACTACATGGGCAACATAGTCATGGACATCAGGTTGGAGACTTGAAGATGGCACATTGCAGATGATGAAGAGGGCTTCATGGAACTGAATGAGGCACATCGAGAGTTGATTACTTGGATGGAGTGTGAGCAACTATGGAGCATTCCTACTACATGGAAAGCTGAGGCATCTTGCAGGGACCTTTTGGCCGAGACTTGTATGCTTGCTGAGGTGTTGGTCGGGGATGGTTTATGGAGCTCATAATGACATGAGATTGTCGTGACTTTAGGGACTTCATACATGGTGGACTTAGAGATCTAATACATTGGGGAGCTGAGGTCAGAGACTTTGATGGAGGATGGGGTGCATACTTTCAAGTACATGCATGGGACATGGCTTGGAAGAGTGACTTGATGTGGAGGATCGATGAGACACTTTGAGGTGATGGGATAACGATGACGATGATGATGCCTTGGTGGCAGCACTTGGGCATGAGTTGAGCCGAGACTCAACTATTTTTCACACATGATGATGTTGGGATAGATGTGGCCATTCACTTGTAGCACATTGACAGCAAATATCATGGACAGCATGTTGCAGATGAGATGGATGGAGTTCCATGGACCTGAGCATGGATTATGGATTCTTGATGAGTCGAGGATGTGGCTGATGTTCAGGAAACAGCTGATGGAGACATGAGTATGTTCACTCTCATGGATTGGGCGTGATGGTTGGATTAGCTACCCAACTAGTTCAGACATGGGGCCACGAAGTATACAAGGGTGTGTTGACATTATGCTGGAGTATCATCGCATGAGTTCACATGATGATCATTGAGATGACGATCTTGGTGGAGAGCTACCAGGATGGTATGTTGTCGAGGACGACAACGATTGCGGGTGGAGGAGGATGTAGCGCCCTCGAGACTCGGGAAGGAGTGCACGATGGGTGGGCGCCCCGTGCACGACGACGGGCTCTTCTTGGCACGACGACGGGCAGTGCGATGAGCAGGCGAGCTACCTCTGACACTTGGGCGACTCGGGCAGGTGTGCATGATGGGCGGGCACCCCGTGCACGACGAGCGGGCGTGATCACCCAGCAAGCGGGCGCGATCACTCGATGGGCGAGTGCGGTCACCCGGCGAGCTGACAGTTCAACAAAACAGGCGAGCGTGGGCGCAGTCATCCGAAGAGCAGGTGCGGTCACCCGGTGAGCTGACGACACAATGGGCGGGCGCCCTGACGGACGATCCGTGCACGACGGGTGGGCGAACCAGGCGGGTGACCCGTGAACGATGGGGAGGCGCCCCGGCGGGCGACGCGTGCACGATGGGCGGGCGACTCTGGCGGGCGACCTGACTATGCGACAGACATACGAGCAGCAAGTGCGAGCGGGCACAGCGACACAATGGGCAGGTGCCCCGGTGGGCGACCCGTGCACGACGGGCGGGCGACTCGGGCGAGCGACCCATGCACGATGGGCGGGCGACTCGGGTGGGCGACCCGACTATGCGATGAACAACGGATGACCGGGGACACTTATGCGACGTAAGTGCGACGAAGAAATGTAACAATGTGACATGGGCAAGCAACGCTTGTAATAAACTAAGTGTTGGAGCTCACGATTTATATGTGTTGCCAAATAGAAGTGGAGCCGACTTGTATTAGTGACATTTGGGGCATTGAGTGAAGGATATGGGGGTCGGCCTTAAGGCTAGACGCCCCTCCTAAAACTCACGCAGCTTGTGTATATATACAACAAGCTTTGAGCACATTTGGCACAATCAAACTTCGCTTGACTTCCTTCACATAAGGACAAGAGAGAAGTGTGAAGACTTGAGGATATGCGCATTCCTCATGCGCATAAGGAAGAAAAGGTTCTCGCATGTTTTGGACTTGGTTATGAGGAAGGTTGTCACGGTTGAGGGAGTTCTATACATGATTTTTGTGTAGGATTGGGTGAGCATCTTGGTGACCCGTGTGGGTACCCGCTCTTGGACAAAGGTGCACAAATGTGTATGTATAAGGCTGTCTTATGCCTTGTTGTAAATATTGCTAAGTGTTTGCTTGGATTCTGCCAAGCACACTTGTTGATGTAATATTGAAGATTATCATAATATATTGTTATCGGGTGGACTTGTTCGGGAGTTGCCCCTCCCTTTACACTTGTGTCCAATTGTTATTGTTCTCGGTTTAATTGCATATTGGATAATGAATGTGTATGGGCTTCATTAAGTGTAAAGATTAATGCTTTTACTTGGTTGAGGAAAATAAACTAAGTATGTTTATGTGAAAGGCGTAGTCCATGTGCATGAGTATTGTTAAAAAGAAATTGTACGGTGGTGCCGCACCTCGCCGGGCATGGTTGGAAGACTACCGTAGACCTGGGGGCATGACACCACCACTATCCGCAGAAGCTTATGTCATCTTCCCTCTGTGCTCATCATTGCCTCAGGCATAGGGAGTTAACGTGAATCGGGGCCCAAGACGTTACAAGTATCACTCACCCTCTAGTAATTCAAAGTGGAGAAGCTTATGTCACTTTCCCTCTATGCTCATCATCCCCTTAGTCGTAGGGAGTTAACGTGAACCCAGGCACTAGATGTTACAAGTAATCACTCACCTTCTAGTAATTCAAACGAAGACCAGACAATGTGGTAGGAAATTTCCATACCAAAGATTCAATACTAGGCTTACAGGGCGTGCATGCGGTTGATCTGTCTACCTATCATAACACCAGACCAACAACACTAATGAGCAGTAAAAGTGGAAATTCATGAAACATCAGATGAGGTCCTCAGTAAATAAAAGAATGAATGTCACACATTTTATGCATAGGAAAAACATGCACACTACCCTTTCGCCAGCCCTTTATGGGTAATGGGATTCACTAAGTTGGATAATAACATCAAAGAAAATCAAATTAAAAAATAAATGAAACTTTTCTTTAGAGGTTCTCTACATCGTTAAAAAAATATATTAGCAAAACTATAAGATATTTTTGTTTTTTTAACTAGAACACTTTATATTCATTTTTAGATAAAAGTTACAAAGTTATCATGTTCGGATTTAAAGCTGCTACACATGACAAACAAAACCATACAATCCTAAAATCAGCAAATAAAGAGATAAATTAATAAAAATGCTGGTAAATATATCAAGATACAATAAACCATTTGATACAACCGTTTGATACAACACTGACATGGAAACATGATAAACACTAACATGGAAACGTGATAATTCTTACCAAGTTGCTTGAATCCAAGAATCAGAAGCATCTCTGGGCATCTCTGGTATACCATTAACCTGCAGTGCTCTCCACAAACCATTCAACACAAAAATATGACATAAAAGCCGATATAAATCGCCTTGTTTGGGAAAATTCCAAAGCCATAAGTTTTATCACAAAGAAAATGAATGATGCAATGAAGAAAAGTGAAAATAGCATTTACCATAATAACATAAGTAGTCCATATACACCACATGCAAATAGAAACTCACTCCTGAGACATGACCATAATAATATTCTCGCAGGGCAAGATTGAGGCAAACCCATAACCCATAATAATAAACTCAAGTGTTGTAATGGCGTAAATGTTCGGAAAAAAAAATTGGGCCAAGAAAACCAACCAACATGCCATCACTATCTGGCATTTGAGGCAAACCCACAACCCATAATAATAAAGTGAAGTGTTGTAATGACGTAAATGTTCCAAAAACAAATTCGGGCCAGGAAAACCAACCAACATGCCATCCCCATCTGGGATTTGTAGAACATACATGATACTGAAAATCTTTCTCGCACCATACCTAAAAAAGATGCAGAGGCCACAATGCCACCTCTCTCCAAATAAGCCCATATTTGGACAAATAAGCAACCATCTACGCAATTCTGTAATAAAAAAAATTGAAAATAGGGATGAAACAAGTTTCTCCATTTTATTATGGCTCAAATAAACAAAAAAGACAAAACAAACTTTCTACTAAGCCTAAGAGCCAAAAATACGTTGAAGCCACCAAGAAGAGACCATATATGGAGTATGATTGCCGAGATAGTAAAAAAAATCTTAAGGCCAGTATTAATAGTTTCGATAAGAGAAAATTAGTAGTTAGATGGTAAGCACTATCAACCTACGAGTCAATGGGATAGGCAGATCAATGTCACTAGTGGTTGAATATGACATTACAAATATTTCTATGTAGAGGTTGAATATGACATTACAAATATTTCTATCTAGATCAATCAAGAATCTATATTATCTAAACAAAACTTTTGGTTTTGGAGCATGTTTGTGATGTTTACACCATATATTTTTCACTTTGTTAATTTTTGAACATTAAACTCAACACTATATCTATTTGTTTGTGTAAAGCTAAAGAGATAAAAAAATAAGCTTTTTTTTTTTCTAGGATCAGGAACCCATTTCATATCTTTTCCTACAACCTCTAAATATGAGTGATATGGCCATTCCCTTGTTTATTTAAACTTCAATAATATGATCTCCTTTCACACATCTAGAGGAAAAGCATACAAGATAGTTTGAACTAAATCATATGCAAAAGGACGAATTTGTTTGTGCCTAAATTACCTAGGCCAACCCTTCTCATTATCATTCTCCAATGAGTAGGCATGAGTACAATGGCAAGATAACAATGGGGACAAACACTAAGAGAACATTTACTTATCAGAAAAAGAATCATGAATAAAGACCTCGAACCCTGACTTATTGATTACCAAAACATCACCCAATTACCACATTAGGAAATCGAATTCCAAAAAAAATATATTTACCTTATCGAAAAGACATAACACACCAAATCCCCAAGACCATAATAAAAAATAAAAACTTGACATTCTTGAGACAAAGAACAAAAATAAATCCAGTGCCCAAAGCACTCAGTGCCACCAACAAAGCGAACCTCAAAATAAATTAAACAAAATTTCACATGAACTGATTACGGAAACCCAAATTCACAAACTCAAATTACTGTTGATACCTGGGACATATGCACACAAATAAAACCGTTTGACTATGACAAACCTGTATTGACAAAGCAATAATCCTACCAATGATCTGTAAACAATGTATTACAAACACATCTCCAGTTACATAATTCAGTATATTAAAAGGGAGATTTGATACCTCTAAAATTGCTATCCAATAACTCGACACGAGTTGATATAAAATCCCATTCTCTTCCAGTAACAAACAAGAAAGAAAACGTTGCAACCCCATATGAAAGAAGTTGAGGAATCCCATGCTGCACATACTGTTGTCACCCCCAATGACATAACTATACATTTAAAAGGATGATAACTATGCATTTAAAAGGATGAGATACCCAGTAGGAAATCCCACGCGCGTTAACTACATTCTACTGATAAAAACAGCTAAGATCACACACAATTACAGAGACACAATTATACTATGCACAAATGGTGTATGTGCAAACACACTCACACATAGATTACATTGAGATCACTCTATTAAATAGAGTTTTTGAGATCCAACTTATTCCTAATTTAAAGGGCGTGGTTGAGAGAATTTCTCAACCATCACAAACAAGGTCCTTAAACATGGAATGTAAGCATTAACTCCAACATCCCCCCTTAATGATTACATTACATGAAAATAACAAAATAATCAAGCTTATCAGTAGATGCTCCATCAAGTTGCTTCGTAACCCTCGGAAAGGTGTAGTTGGCAAGTTGGATTCCCGAGTTCCTTTCCTCAACTCCCCAATCAAGGACCTCCCGAAGTCAATTACTGGAAAACATCCCAATATGTTGCATAACCTCATTAGGAAACCACTTCCACATCTACAACTAATGACGGATCCTTCCCTAGATCTGCAACTGCCACACTATCTGGACAACCATCCATATTGAGCCTTACTGCTACTTGATCTTTAAATACTGGCATCAGACACATAGTTGAATTGTTGGTTATTTTTAAAAACGTTTAATAGGTTCACTCTCTTCATTAAATTCATCATCAGAATTCAATTGGTATTCAACTATGGTTATATTTGTTGATTCTTTCCCTTTTAACACATCACTAGCACGACTTCTGCAATTCCATGCTGTATGCCCAGTTTTCTTGCAATAGTATCATTCAATGTCACCTTTGTTTGCATTTTTCTTTCTCATCCTTGACTTTGTCCACGAGGAATTTTCTACATGAGGGTTCTCTTCGGCATCCTCTGGTTTCAGTCGCTTTTCCTCCCCCAGAAGTGCTACAATTGTCTCTTGCAATGTTTGTGTAGAAATTTGACTCAAAGTGAAAACAACATTACTATAACTTGAAGGAAGACTATTTAAGAATACAGCTTTAGCATCTTCATCCTCTACCTTTGTCCCAGCTTCACCTAATTGTCTTAAAAGAGACATTAAATTATTTATATGACTTGACATAGATGTCTCCTCATTCATTTTCACACTAAATAATTGCAGCTTTAGGGAGAATTTTGCATTTGTAGATTTTACACCAAACAATTGAGCCAAATGTTCCCATATTTCCTTTGATGTTTTAGTAAGATCTACATGATGTAATTGCGAATCAGACAGAGCAAGTCCAATGATAGACTTAGCTTTATCATCTCTATTTTTCCATTCAAATAACTCTTTCACATATGTAGGTGCTACTTCTGAACCATTCACTATTCCCCACAAGTTTTTATTCATTAATTGCAGTTGTATTTTTACTTTCCATGAGGGAAAATTCAAACCACTGAATTTATCTAACACCATAAACTCCATTATAAAAGAGAATACCTTTTCTAAAATGGCGAGAAAAAATCTTGTTGAAGCTTCAACCGCCCATTCCCAGTGGCTACTATGGCAACGCACTCAGTGTCTCCTTCGCTGTGGCAAGAGCAGTTGTTTAATCGAAAGGCAGGGGCAGAATGGAGGGGATGATCCCATACATCTGTAAGGTCGTTCGGCAGTGTTATAATTCAATGAACCACGTAGAGGATTCCTCCGACGCTCCAATTTCGGGTCTGTTTGTTGTGAGGAAAAGGTCGCTGTTTGGTCGATGGAAATGGGGGCGAAGGCAGATTCAGATGTAGATACGAGAAATAACTGTGCTTGCCACTCATAGCCAACGTTACAACAATCCTCGAAACAGTAACGTGGAGACCGACATGATATTCTGAACTCATACAATGCAGCGGAGATGGAAAAGGCCGGCATTCATTTCAAATCCTTCTCCAGCAGGTCTGATAAGATCAGATTCGACAAATACTTGGCCACGCTCTACCTTCCCCGGATCACCGTATCTGAAGTGCAGACAGAAGTGTTCTTTAGGAACATGCTTGCTACGACCTAACGCGTTATGTTGGGTTGATGGACTGCCTCATCGACAGGGCCAAGGACGTTTGACTGCTCCGCGAATCTCAAGTCATTGATCGCGGTAGTTGATAAAAATAGTTGTCACTCTATGGAAGCTCACGGCCGCAATAGAGATGGGGATGGCTTACGGCTACATACGCAGGTTGCTCTATTAACATTCAAATGCCCCTCCTCACAACACAGGATCAGATCTTAGCAGCTCTGATACCATGATAAAAGCAGCTAAGATCACACACAATTACAGAGACACAATTATATTTATGCACAAATGGTGTATGTGCAAACACACTTACACACAGATTACATTGAGATCACTCTATTAAATAGAGTTTTTGAGATCCAACTTATTCCTAATTTAGAGAGAGTAGTTGAGAGAATTTCTCAACCATCACAAACCAACTCCTTAAACATGGAATATAGGCATAACTCCAACATCTACGATCCCTCTTTTAGTTTAAGACACATGTGAATATGGCAGAATTTCCTATAAAGCTCTAATTTCTTCCACGTGCATTATCGTCCTATCTCGGAATAAAAGTGGAAAATGTTAAAAACATATTATTTTCATTCCTAAATTTTTATCTTAAATTTGATAAATAATAATGTTATATTTTGTGATAGTGATAAAAAATAATAAAATGTCACTCATCAAATTTATTTGTTAAAATTAGGTAATTATAGGTTTAATATTCATTATGGTAATATGTCTTTTTTATTATTTAATAATATTTGATAGTTCATTTTATGAAATTATGGTTTTTTATAAGGAAATCATTTTTATGGTTAAATTTTATTATATCACAAAATTTATAAGCCGATTTACGTATATAAATTTAATATATATAAATACTATTTATTTTTTAAAATTTAAAATTAAAACTAAACAAAAGTCACGTTATTTTATCCTATATTTCTGTCAATGAAAATATAAAATCAATATTTACCATACACTAAAAAGATAACATTTATCCCAATACATTGTTTCATTAGATCGATTGTATTTTCTCATTATTTATATTTAAAATAACATAGAATTTATTTTTTACAAATCTGTGTAGATAGATTTTTTTGGAAACATATTCTGAAGTTAGGCGTGAAGTTATACAAATTGAATTAATGATAGAATGATAAATTTAGTATTTTTCTTTCAATTAATTATTTATGGTGAAAATTTCATTATTATTATTGATTTTTTCAAATTTAATAATATATATTATTTTAAAATAATTGAAATTCTTTATGTTTTTTCAAAATTTTATAATTATATTATTTTAAAATAATTGAAATTCTTTATGTTTCAAAAAAATCACAAAGAACATTTTTTAGTGATTAATTATTTGTAATGGTTTTTATTGATCATCTTGTAGGAATATGACAGAAGGTAGGTTGAAACAAAAAAATGATAAATTTTTCTCAGTGAAACTATTATATTATATACAAAAACAGAGTACAAATACAAACACACTGTCAAAAAGATCCAACTGCCTGGAAGTAATGGCAGTGTGGAACAGCAGCAGTCATAGTCGAAGAGGACGGACCAGACCCATAGTCATTCCCACACAAGGGCGAGAGGAAACAAAAAGACCAATCCCGCACAGGGGAATTCAAAAGCATTTTAACACAGAGTATCCATGTGTAAAAAACAAACCCTGAACACATATAATGCTCTACGACAACTTTGACACAATGCGACATTGACACACTAACACAAACATTTTGACACAAAGACATAGCCAAAAACGGAATAAACAAAATCCCTTCATTACGGGCAACGCAACCTAAGAAGGAGCAGCATTTAGTCTTCTGGAACCTCCTCCACTATCCTGCACCAGCCATATTCATCCCTGTCCGGAGCTTGGACCTCCTCTGTTGCTGTCGCGACAGGCTCCATCTTGACATCCTCCTTCTGGCTGGATGGTGTTTCTGTTACCTTCACTGGATCAGCAGAGGGCGTCTCCATAGCTTTCGTGATATAAACAAGTGGTGGCATCTCCCTTTGAGCACTATATTCGCCCTCGTCTTGGGCTTCCTCAGTGAATAGCACCGAAACATGGGCGTTGATCCAGGGGCGGTTCAGAGGGCTAGTGAAAGTGAAAACTGTTGAGCCAAAGAAGGGCAAGGAAGAGGACCCAGGAGAGCTGGCTTCCACGAATTGGCTCTGCCTAAGAAAACTTGCTCCTTCAGCATGAGGGCAATGGTAGTGGCAGTGGCAATGATGAGAGGTCTCTGCATCTACTGAAGGGCGCGAGGACCCTCCTCGGGTGGAGCCTCGACGTCTAAGCATTCGCTGTCGAGGCCAAACCATAATTTCATAGCTGGACAGAGCCGAATTGGCTTGCAGAGAACAGAGAGAATCAAAAGCAGGCGGAGGAGTGGACCTATCAGACGGGTGAGGATCCTGAAGAAAGTTTGTATGCCAAACAAACGGACAGAGGCTGAAAATGACCTGAGAATTCAGAATTGAGGGGATGGCCTGTGAATTCAGAATAGGGCTTAACCACAATAGCACTAGAGGCAGCAGAAGAACCCCTGTCCAAAAAAGAATTGACATGGTAACTCCAGTGCTGCCACCGTTAATATTGCACCTGCCCTTGCCTCGAAGTGCTCCCGCCATTACTATGGTATTCATGGGAGCCGAGGAGCTGAGCTCTGTTTCACAGGTGGGATTGAACAGAGCGTTAATGGTCCTCTGCTGCGGTCCTTTGTTTTTGAACCAGCACCGTCGGGAATGTCCCTCTTCCCATGTGTATACAGCACTTCTGCATGGCGGGCAGGTGGCCATCCTTGCTCGCCCGTCCCATCACTTGAATATCAACCATCAGCACCAACATCCGAGGGATAAATGATTGTTATCTTATATAATTTTCTTTTAATTTTTATTTTTGGTTTTTTCTCTTAATTCTAAATATTTTTAGCATATGCAAAAAAAATATAATTTTTTTTTTTTTGTCAAATGCTAAAAAGAAATTATGACTTTTTCCATAATAACAATAACATTATTTTTGAATAATAATAATTTATATTAAAATATTGTAGAAATTCCCACTGTAAATCAACAGATTATGCAATATCCTAAAGCAAAATACAAGATCTACTTCTACAACAAACTTGCAGAAGCTTAATCGATTATGAACAAGATCAAATAGAACACATATAACTGAGAATGAGAAATCAATCACACATGAACACATAAGCATACTCTGTGGAAAGCCTCAGTTAGAAACTCTGCTATCTGTATTATCATACAAGTGGAAATATCTCAGGATTACACAAAGCTTTAGCTCTCATGCTATCCAGCTCTCGGTACAATCCCTCACTGCTCCTCATAGATAGAATGGACAACACATATGCTTTCCTTCAGTCCTCCAAGCCTCCTATTTCCTTGCACAGTTTCTCTTGGATCCTCTAGCTGCTACCTGTGTGAATAGTCCTCTCACACACAACACTCACCTATGAAATAACTGTACAATCCTCAAGGAGATAACTCCTTCTACATGGATGAGTTTCCTATATAGGACAATTCCTCCAACTGATAGTACATTGTCCCTTCCTTTAATCTCAATTGGGTATTTGTCTGAACTAACATGCATGAGTTATTTATGAAAGAATATTCAATTATCTAGAGAACACTAGTTGCATGCATGCATGCATTAACTCATTGAACTCACAATTAGTTCCACAAACTGTTTGGAACTAATTTAACTGGACTTAACTCAACTCACTAATTACAACTCAAATACAACTCATCCTTATCTCCTTAATTAAGGGATAACTACCCCAATCAAAGGAATAATTGTTGCATGTCTTCACAAAGACTTCATGTTTGATTTTCTCCAACTAATTAACTCAAAATTAATTAATTATTTATTTTTCAAATAGATAGTGAGACTAAATTCGAATTTTAATTCAGGGATTAATTAAAATTGGAATCTATCTTGAAATACTATTTATATCAATGCTATTTTTAGCATTTCTATTTTTTCATTCCTTGTTGCTATATCCAACACTAGTACCTGAAATGATATTTATAGTATTTCTATTTTTAGCATTTCTTGTTGCCATTTTCAACACACTCTTTCAAAAAGAAAGGCATTCAACTCAAACCCAATCATGAACCTTTGGAATGTTTTGCATGCAACACTTCTCCCTAGTGTTGTTGCTCCAACAACTCTAGAAACAAAAAATATACAACGTGAATCAGAATGATGCCTCTGTCATGAAAGCCTCTGACTGTTATTGCCTCTGTCACTTTGATCTATGACTCCATCAATCACACTGGTTCCTCTCGCTGCATCAGTGTTGTTTCTCGTCCTATCTCACAGCACTGCATCTACAATGCACCTCCTCTTATCATGTTGCATCGTGTTGCCCGCTGCTGCACTGCAACACAGTTACTGAGAAGTAAGTAACTGATCTCCCAACTGATGTCCTTGTTAGGCTAGAAGCATCCTCTGATGCTGAAGCTTCCTCTGCCACTCTATCCGCATCTGTCTCTACCCACTCAGCCAGTGCTGCTACTCCTCGTCGGGGCTCCTGTAGTAAGGTCTAATCAAAGAGGATGGGTACCTCAAGGATCCCTTTTTTAGCCTTCTTGAGACTAGCACTTCACATCGACCCACCTCACACCAGGAGGTATGACTACATGTGATCCCTTTGCCCACCTGGCTCTAAATCCCCCTACTGGAAGTCTCTGCATGATTCGATGCCTCCACTCGGTCTTCTCTTGGCTTCTCTAGTTGTGGTTGCTCCACAACCTCTTGAAGTTGCTTCACCAATTGTGGCTCCTCCACAATTTTCTGAGACTTCTTATGGCGTTGCATGCTGAGAGGTAATCTACTCTCTCTCTCTCAACTGCCAAGTATCTAACCTTTGCCTTCTTCCTCAAGGCTTTGCATGCACCTTGTACATCAAGGGCATATAGGATCTTAGCTAGCACACCAATCCGTTTCATCTTTCCCACCATCACGAAATTTTTTAGAAAAGAAGTTGATTTTAAATCAACGATATCTCCCTCATCTGAACTCCGATTCAGCCGATTTTTTTTTTGAATTTGAGTCTTTTTCTGTAAGGAATCTAGATCTGCATTTTTTTCTGAAAATTTTGCACAAAAATTGTCAGGTCTGCTCTGAAAACTCGCGGCCCAATTTTTTTCTTTTACTTCGAGCTCTTCTTCGTATACTACTCACTGCTCTGATAAACTTGTCTCCGATACCATGTAGAAATTCCCACTGTAGCTCAACAGATTATGCAATATACTAAAGCAAAATAATACAAGATCTACTTCTACAGCAAACTTGTGGAAGCTTAATCGATTATGAGCAAGATCAAATAAAACACATATAATTGAGAATGAGAAATGAATCATACATGATCACAAAAGAATACTTTGTTGAAAGCCTCAGCTAAAAACCCCGCTATCTGTATTATCATACAAGTGGAAATATCTAAAGATTACACAAAGTTTAGCTCTCAAGATATCCAGCGCTTAGTACAATCCCACACTGCTGCTCATAGAAAAAATAGGAAACACATGTCTTTCTTCAGTCCTCCAAGCCTCCTATTTCCTTTTTCAGTTTCTCTTAGGTCCTCTAGCTGCAACTTGCATGAATAATCCTCTCACACACAACACTAAACTCTGAAATAACTACACAATCCTAAAGGAGATAATTCCTTCTGCATGGATGAGTTTCCTATATAGGAAAATTCCTCCAACTGGCATGGATGAGTTTCCTATATAAGAAAATTCCTCCAACTGATAGTACATTGTCCCTTCCTTTGATCTCAACTGGGTCTCTTTCTGAACTGACATGCATGAGTTATTTATGAGAGAATATTCAGTTATATGGAGAACAGTAGTTGCATGCATGCATGATTAACTCACTAACTCACAATTAGTTCCACAAACTATTTGGAACTAATTTAACTGGACTTAACTCACTTAACCTAGCTAACTAATTAAAACTCAAATACAACTCATCATTATCTACTTAATTAAGGGATAATTTCCTCAATCAAAGGAATAGTTGTTGCATGACTTCACAAAGACTTCATGTTTGATTTTCTCCAACTAATTAACTCAAGATGAATTAATAAATTAATTTTGAAATAACTAGTGAGACTAAATTCGAATTTTAATTCAGGGACTAATTAAAATTGGAATCTCTCCTGGAATGTTATTTATAGCAATGCTATTTTTAGGATTTCTATTTTTCATTCCTTGTTGCTATATCCAACACTCGTACCTGAAACACTATTTATAACATTTCTATTTTTAGCATTTCTTGTTGCCATTTTCAACAAATATTTTTTTAGAATTTCACATAATTATAAACTCTAATAAAACACTTATTAAATCTTAAAACATTACACTTATCCATCAATTAATTTATATTAAATTAACTAAACCCAATTCATAACTCTTTCCACCACCCAACTTATATATCCAAATTAACCAAATTTATAATGTTTTGCTAACCCAACTTTTATATGCAAATTAACCCAATTGTAAATTAATTTATAATTTTATCAATTATTAAATTAACCAAAATCCAATTCATAACTCTTTTTATAACCCAACTTATATATCTAGGTTAACCCAATTCATAATGCTTTTCATAACCGAATTGTATTTCCAAGTTAACCTAATTAATAAATAGTTTCTGAACACAACATATATCTAAGCTATATGAATGAGAAGGAGAAAATGGAGCCATACATTTAGGGAAGTTGGATGCCAGCTTAGCAAGATCTCCATTCGAAATATATTGCATGCGTTTATTCCTCCTTCCTGAATGTCTTTGGAAATATTCGACAGATGAACACCCTGATTACATGGCCCTTATTCATGTTCGACATTTCCTGACTTTATTCGAGTTGTTTCTATGGCCATTGGTGGAACTTATGTAGGTTTCAATAGTGGTTTGTTATTTCCAAATCTGATCCAATGGCTCCAGAGAGACACACAGGACAAAGAGGGTTTACGAACGCTCAAAATTCAAAGTGTTCAGAATGATATCAACTTAGGACTATAGCGTAGACCTCATCGTTCTAATCATGGTGGTGGGAATTGTTCATCAATCTGAGTCCATATGTGAAAGTTGGACGCAGTCAAAGATGGGTTGACTTTTTGATGGCTGGGCAGGCTTAACGAGGGAACAATTTGGACCGAACCTGACCACTTGATTTCGACCAACTCCGGCTAGATTCCAGGTGAAATTGTGGGGTCGTTAATTTGAATCCTATGGCTTAAAATTCAAATTTCAAAAAAGTGCATTATGGTTTTTTATATAAAACAAAAAAATAAATTAAGGGGGGTGGGGGCCAACAAACCCAACCATGCCGCCCAAACCTCCCCCCACCACCAACCATCAATGTATCTATATTACATGACATGGATTTGGGGGCTAGCAGGAGTCAAACCCGCCCTGCCCATGTGGGCCAGCCCCCGAGCGGGCGGCCCCATAAACAACATACCATACGACGACCAGTCAACCTTTAAACAAAAAAAAATGTAACAAATATTAAAATATCTAGTGGGAAGTGGGTACGGTGGGTGGGCCGCCCAAGGTGGACCCGACCCAACCAAAGTTGTTTTAAAAAATATTCTATGCTATCAAAACAAGAGGAGGTGAGGGAAAATTTTAAGAACTACCCTAAATTTATATGTATAATAAATGGGAAAAACCCCATGATACATAGGAGAAATGGGAGGCAATTTTATCAGTAATATAATATGTATATATAATTTTTTTGGCGAATCTCTCACCAGATTATATTATCTTGTAAATTCATGACAAATCTATCACTGAATTATACAATCTTTTAAGATCTTGGAAGAGCTTTCTCTAAATAAAAAGTGAAGTCTTGGTGAATGTTTTGTTAAATTATGAAACCATATATGATAATAGGAAAACATACTCATTAAATTGTAATATACTAACATACATGTTTAGAAAAAAGAACATAATTTTCTCTTCCTACAAACAATGTTGCAAGTTTCAGTGGCCATGTTTGTCAAGGTTCTCACTGTACACTCTTTCATATCCTTCTATTAGTTTTAATAATATTCCACAACAAAGTTCTTGTAGGTGTTGGCCTTGACCACCAGTTCTGTCAAGGTAGGATAGATTAATCTTTTCTCTACCACTTTTGTCAAGCTACCACTTTCGTCAAGCTATCAAATTTGTTTCTTATTCCATAGACACCAAATACAAGATAAAAAAAAAAACATATTTTGTACCACTTTTGTCAACATATCAAATTTCTTTCTTATTCCATAGACTCCAACTGCGAGATAAAAAAACACATTTTGTTTACCCCAACATGCCAACAAGTAGCAAGCCCCAACTATATAATGTAAGAAAGTAATAGGTATCCCAAAGGCCTAAGGGGATCTAATGGAAGGAAGTGACCATTGTTAAAAGCCTTCCAATCAATATATTAATATATACATATAGATTTATTATTATTTTAATTGGAAATCTTCAATTAAATAATAAAATTTAATTATCTCTATCCCAATCTAAATTGCTTATTAGCATAATTCACTACCTTCATACGTCTTGTATTTTTTAACAATGTTGTAACATGTGGATTCATTTCCTTTTTGGTGGACAATCTCTGCCTTTTAGGACAATATGGTGCACTGGCCCAACCCCTACAAATCATTACAACAAATTAAGAAAAACAGAGAAGATGAAAGGTTGTACAAACCAACATATTTTTCAAACAACTAATCCCACATTAGTAACTTAAATTTTTCATGAAGATATCCTATTGAGAATGTTTGAAAAATGGTGGGAAATCTAGGCACTAATTATCTCTCTTCTGTGAGGGTGATGCGGAAAGAGTGATAAGATTTCACTGTTTTGATTTTTTTTTTTGTTAAATCAAAAAAACCAATATTAATGGAGGTATTGGTATTTTTTACTAAATTTTGTGAAGTGACTAAACATAGCTTTAACCATTCACCTTAAGATGTTTTTTATAATATAATTTCCTAAGTCTATTTAATATCTTCATTATCATAAAAACCAACCTATATCCATCTTAACTCAACTGCTACCACTCTTGGAGGGATGAAATCTATTTATCCCTCTCAGCACTTGGTAGACTCAGAATTAAGATGTATCTAAGTTGATATAATCTCCCGTTTAAATAGTCTATGCTCACATGAATACCATGATATTACCATAGGTTATCATAAACCTGGAGCTTAAAAACTATTATTAGAAATTTATAAAAATTAATAAAATTAATAATTGATTTTTATTTTATTTTTTTTTATTTTAACCAAAATAAAATGTTTAAGTGACATTAAATTAGAAGATCCATTTTTACCCTTGATCTACCAAGCCCGAGGTTCAAATATTTTTTCACTCTATGCTAGTTCGCATATCACGATATTTGATACCTCTCAGGGTTTAGTAGATCCAGAGTAAAGATGGATCTATGCTAGTTTAATTCCCCCCTTTAAATAGCCTACATTTCATGTCAATACCATGCGTCAATACTATGTGCCATCTCTTTTTTTATTAATACTAATATTAGGGTTAATAATGGGTTAATAATGTTTGTTTGCATGGTATTAATAATAATTTGGCCCATGGAATTTGGCCCATAGACTTCACCTAAATATAGCACATTTTTTGAGTGTTCTTAAATATAATGTGACTTCTGGAGTAAATATAAAAAAATGTTTTATTTATTTACCATACCTCTCGTTTATTTATATTTTTATTAATTTACCATACCTCTTTTATAAATATGGTATTTGGCTCATAGGATTCACTTAAATAAAACCTCTTTTATGAGCCTTCTTAAATAGAAAGAGGGTTATGGACTAAATATAAAAAGAGGTTTTATTTATTTTCCATACTCCACCTTATTTATATTTTTATTTATTTACACGTAAATATAAGGTGACTTATGAAGTAAATATGAAAAAATGTTTTCCATTATCCTTTATATGATTATGACTAAATAGATGCAAACTTGGAATACAGCAAAAACATTATTCAATATTTAAATAAACATGAAAATAAGAGACCTGAATTTTTAAATAAAATGAATTATTCTTTTGTGACCATTTGTTCCAAAAAATAAGATCATTTTCTCAAAATTAACCCCAATACCATGAAATATGGGAAAATGAAAGAAAAAATAACCTCCATACCTAATTTTTGTATAAAATAAATTTGAGGCGATTTGTAAAAATGTATTGTGATACAAAATATTCACCCAATAAAAATATAAAACCCCTTAATTTTTCCCAAGGGCAAAAATTCACCCCTAAAACTTTCCATGGAGGAGACGGGGTTTGAGCACTCGACCTCCAGCATAATAAACAAATCCATAAACCACCTCACCAATCGACTTTATTAATGAATTTTCCCATATTTTTATATAAACCCAGAATTTCTTCAGTGCACAAGGGCAAGAGGAGGAACTAGGAGTGGGCACAAAAACCGAGGAAAAATGTAATTAATTTTTTTATGAAAGTGGAACCATGAATTTTGCAGGAGGGTTGAATTT
This sequence comes from Pinus taeda, assembly GCA_000404065.3. Classification (NCBI taxonomy): domain Eukaryota; kingdom Viridiplantae; phylum Streptophyta; class Pinopsida; order Pinales; family Pinaceae; genus Pinus; species Pinus taeda. The sequence goes on along the minus strand of APFE030577362.1, from coordinate 7,191 downwards.
TCACCTTGTCAGAATTTGACAAATTTTATATGGATTCAACACCTCTCAATGCCATGAATACGATGGCGTTATCCTTTTCTCCATCCGAGTTCTACATTTTTTGGCCATTTTTAGTATGGACATGGAACCATGATTGCTGTAAAAACAGGGAGTGGAACCATGAGAGTTGAAATTTTCCCTGAGGAGGTAAATTTTCTCCATGTCGGAATATAGTCAAGTTTACACTTGTTTTTCACAGTTTTCCGTGTGGATCACAATGGCAAGATCAGATTCACCGTCTGAGCTGTAGATTTCCAGTCCACCCATGGAGTAGAATATTTGAAGAATCCACTGGAATCTAAAAGATTCCTTGAGCCCTAGATTCTCAACTTCTCAAAATTCGTATTTTGGATGGTCAATTTTGCACTACTCAACGCCACAAATCCGATGTTGCATTTAGATTTATCATTCTCTCATTTCATTTTCCAGCCATTTTTTATAAATGTCAGTGTAGATGTCCACATTCATGTGCGAGTAGTCATCTTCATGTGATCAATACCGTGAGATCAATGGTCTGAATAGCTTTAATAGTGTGCCATCCTTTTCTTCAAATGGCCCTTGGTTGTGAGGTATATGATGTGTTCATGTACTTCTTCTGTATGCATTATGCTACACAGATCCTTGATTGATGTTGATGCAGGATCTTGTTTCTTACATGTTTTCGTGATTCTTTGCTTGATGTGATGTGAAATCATCTATGTGATGTACTTATTATCATGATTTGTCATGTTATGTTTTGAGATCCATTTTTTTTATGTTGTTGGGATACTCTTATTGTCATGATGCATGTTTGCACTGAGATCCCTTCTTTGCCATGTTGGCAGGATGCTCATCATACATGAGTTTTGTGTCATACTGGTAGGAGTCTTTTGACTGAGAGCTCCTGTAGTGGAACATCTCTTAGAGCCACTCCTGTGTGAGGGAATTTTCCTTGTATTATAGCAACATCACCTCTTATGTACATCATCACTATTGAAATCACTTAATGTAGCAGCCTCCACCATCTTGACACTGGGGCCCGAAGACTTAGTCCCTCCTGGATGAACTTCGTTATCAACGGCTTATGTTTTTATCTCGCTGATGATTGACATGTTCCTCTTCTTTACAACATGCACATGTATTCATTTATATTCTTTTAAAAAATTCAATTTAACACATCACGAAAGTAAAAGATCTTGGAAGAGTCCTTTGTCACACATAGACCTAGATTAAGTGGTATCAGAGTGATCTTTGTGTTGATGTGAATTGCAGCGTGAACAACGGAACGTGCAGCGACAGAGGATGAAAAAGCAATGTACGAGACTATGCTCAACATCTCCAAAATAGTGGAAATCATGTATGAAACTCTACAGAAAGAGACATAGGAAAAGGAGCAATTGCGGCTTCAGTTGCAAGCCACAGAAAAGGCCCTAGAAGAACTGAAGCAAAAAAAACATAATCTTCAAATAGAGAACACTAAATTGAAGATGCGACTACATGAAGAGAAAGAGGAAAAACAAAATTTGCTACAACATCTACAAGCAAAGGACGAGGCCTTGGAAAATTTGCAGCATGACCCATATGAGGTAAAATGTAGTTATTCGTCTTCATGCATATTTCCTGATGATGATTTCATTGTTTTTTAAAATCACAACACAGGAATTGGCTCCAAATTGTTGAAGAAAATCAGGTATGAAGCGAAAGGCTTGGGCATCAATGGCTAAGGCATTATCAAACCCATCATAGTAGAGGCATTACCATGTCAAACATACTTGGGTATGTCAGAAAGGAAGTTGGGGAATGCGTCACAATAGTTAGCGAACCACCAACAACAGATGATGAGAAACCCTCATCAGTTCTTTCCAAATCGACGGAGGAGGTAAAAGATGTCGATTTATTTTTGGTTCTGTAATCACATAGTATGATTTTTGTTGGAGATTTGGAGATCCCAATTAGAGGGAAAAACGTGAGGCTCCTTACAAGGATGAGGCACAAGGAGAAAGAAGAACTTGGTGCTAATAAGGAAGGCTTAAATCAGCCTTTGGAGCTTGCGCATGAACATCAATTTGTATGCTCGAGATACACTAAAGGAGAATGCTCGAAGGTGTCAGATTTGTCCGAGACATCGTTGAAATCGTCGAGGAAAGGGAATGATGGGAACACATCCCCATCATCCCACGACAATGTCCATTGCAGGGAGAGAGCTAAGGAAAGCTCTTATCGCCATACTGACATCAAAGACGACAAGGGAAGGTATATCCACTTTCGATCTTTGAATGTTCATTTCAGTTATGATCATGTTGATAATAAAGAATGTAAAACATGGCATTGAAAGACATGTACCTTTTGTCGATTGCATAACTGTACGTTTTCTAAGTGTTGGAAAAGAATGGAAACACACAAAAGGATGAGGCGTGAAAGACCCTCTCAAAAGCATGAAAAGAAACATGTTAAGCAGATATGGAGGAAGAAAACCTACTGCAGTCATTGCGATACAAGTGGCCATCAAAGAGCCACTTGTTGGAGGATCATTCAGAGCAACTCCTTAAAGAGAAACCGTCGGTGCATGAACCAGGTGAAACAATTGTTCCACAACAAAACCGCCACAAGCAGGCGACCCATTCACCTTGATAAGTGAAAAGGGTTTCTCGATATGTTAGTGTTTCATGGTCATACTTTTGTAAATCATTTGTTGCATTTTAAAATGTAAAAGTGATGATGTGCTTCCCATCACTTGTTCAACAACAATGATGTCTGGTCTTATTTGGTGTCACATGTTAAACTATGAAAGTGTTGTTATGTTTCCATCACTTGTCAAAACAATAGTGTTTGGCCTTATCTTTGTAAATCATGTGTTGCACTAACGATGTGTTTTTCATGACTTGTTAAAGAAACAATGATAGCTTGGCCTTGTTGTTATAGCTAGGGTATTACGTCCATCTTGCTGTAAACTTGACCGTCGAGTATTTGTTATGAACTCGTGGCAAGTGTGAGACATTTGGGTCATTAGTTGGTCATGAAATTCAAGAATGTAATTTGCAAAACAATGTACCACAGGTTGTAGAGGTTGCAGGTGTTAGCTCATCACTTAAGGCTATGAAGAACAAAGGTGAAGGAAATGGAAGGGAGGCCTTTTTAGGACACTTGTGATGTAGACAAGGTACAGAGCAGTTGCAGACTATTGCTCATGATTTTGGAGGACCAAAAGCTCCTAAGTGGGGATGATTGATTCAGGTGGCTCTAGAGAGACACATAAGATAGAGACGGTTTATGAATGCTTGAAAATCAAAGTGTTCAGAATGATTTCGACCTAAGACCAGAGTGTAGACCTTGTCATTTTGATCATAGTGGTGTGAATGATTTGTCAATCTGAGTCCGTATGCGAAAGTTGGAAGCAATCAAAATTGGGCTAACTTTCTGATGACTGGGTAGGCTTAAGGAGGCCACAATTTGGACCAAATGAGACCACCAGATTTTGACCAATTTTGGCCAGATTCTGGGAGAAATTGTGGGGTCGTTAATTTGACTCCTACAACCTAAAATTTGAATTTCAAAAAAGTGCACTGTGGTTATATATGAAACAAAAAAATAAAATAAGGGGGGTGGGGGCCACCAACCCTAACCACCCGCCAACCAACCATCAATGTATCTATATTACATAACATGAATTTGGGGGTTGGCGGAGGTCGAACCCACCCGACCCACGTGGGCTGGCCCCCGAGCAGGCGACCCCATATACAACATACCATACCACAGTAGTCAACCTTTAAACAAAACAAAATGTAACAAATATTAAAATAGCCAGTGGGAAGTGGGTACGGTGGGCAGGCCACCCAAGGCAGACCTAACCCAACCGAAGTTGTTTTAAAAAAATATTTTGTGGTGTAAAAATATGAGGAGCTGGGGTTTAAGCCCGACCTCCTCCATAATAAATGAATCCATAAACCACCTCACCAACCGATATTATTGATGAATCTACCCATATTTGTATATAAACCCAAGATTTATTTAGTGCATGGGGGCAAGAGGAGGAACTAGCAGTGGGCACAGAAATCGAGGAAAATTTTTAATTAATTTTTTTTATGCAAGTGGAACCATGAATTTTGCAGGAGGGTTGAATTTTCACCTTGTCAGAATTTGACAAATTTTATATGGATTCAACATGTCTTGATGCCATGAACACGATGGTGTTGTCTATTTCTCCATTAGAGTTCTGCATTTTCAGCCATTTTTCAGTATGGACGTGGAACCATGAGCCTTGAAATTTTCCCAAAGTGGTAAATTTTCTCCACGTTGGAACATAGTCAAGTTTATATTTGTTTTTCATGATTTTCTACAGGTATCGCAATGGCGGGATCAGACTCACCATTTGAGTTGCATATTTTCAGTCCACCCATGGAGCAGAATCTTTGAAAAATCTCGAGAGAATATAAAAGATTACTTGAGGCCAGATTCTCAACTTAGAATTATGGTTTTGGATAGTTGATTTTGCACTACTCGATGCCAAAAATCTGATGATGCATTCAGATTTGTCATTCCATCATTTCATTTTCCAGCCACTTGTTCTAAGTGCCAGTGTGAGTGGTCATCTTCATGCGATTGATGTCGTGAGATCGATGGTCCAAACAACTTCAACAGTGTGACATCCTTTTCTTCAAATGGCCCCTGGTTGTGCGGTATATGATGTGTTCATGTACTTCTTCTTTATGCATTATGTTGCACAGATCCTTGTTTGATGTTGACGCAGGATCTTGTTTCTTACATGTTTTCATGATTCCTTGCTTGATGTGATGCAGAATCATTTATGTGATGTACTTGTTATCATGATTCGTCATGTTATGTTTTGAGATACCTTTCTTTTATGTTACTAGGATACTCTTATTGTCATCATGCATATTTGCACTCATATCCCTTCTATGCCATGTTGGCGGGATGCTCATCATACATGAGTTTTTTGTCATACTGATAGGAGTTTTTTGACTGAGATTTCATGTAGTGGAACATCTCTTAGACCCACTCATTCATGAGGGAATTTTCCTTGTATGATAGCGACATCACCTCTTATGTACATCATCACATCACTATTGATAGCACCTAATGCAACGACCTACACCATCTTGACATGGGGCTCGGAGACGTAGTCCCTCTTGGACGAACTCCATCATCAACGACTTATGTTTTTATGTTGCTAATGATTGACATGTTCCAATTCTTTACAAAATGCACATGTATTCATTTATATTCTTTTAAAAAGTGTAATTTAACACATCATGAAAGTAAAAGGTCTTGGAAGGGTCCTTTCTCACACCTAAACCTAGATTAGAATCTTAGAGCCGTTCAAAATGGGAAAAAGTAAATAAAACCAATGAACACCATTGCCAAATTCGTGATTACAGCAGGAAAACAGGATAAGAAGAATAAATATAACCGAAATTAGAAATTTTTTATACCTTATTGCTTTAAACCCCATCGCTTCCCTTCAATTTTTATCATGACTTGAAAAACCCTCAACTAGTATAAATCCTCTCTTCAAATCTTAGGCGTGTTCGTGGGTTCTCAATTATACATCATATAAGTTGACTAAAATAAATATTTATAATTATAATATGTACTTATATTTAGGATTATTTAATAATCAAAATGCGAATACCTATGTTATTAATAGATATATATTAGTTGTTAGCAGAGACATGTATCACATTATTTCCCTTCTTATCATTAGTACAGGTTTATATAACAATTGCAGAGTTTGAAGGTGTTAATCACTATCAAAACTTTATCTAATGACTTTGAAATCAAAAAGTTTGATGATGTTAATGACTAAAAAAAAAATTCTAATTACTTTACATGTTAATAGAGCTACTTAGTTGACGTATTTTAAAGAAATCTAACTAGTTGACCTGGTCTTAGTAAAAGATACAAAAAATTCCATACTTGAACCCTTCCCCTTTCATATGTGTTACATTCTTCACTAACAATGTCTAATTGAGATCTCAGAAACTAAAAAAAATCCTTCCTAATAGTTTGGCAAAGAAGTCTACTCATTAATCACTAGATCAAAAAATTTGAAAATAAATTCCACTATTATTGAGAAGATCACAAACGAAGTTATAAAAACAATCAATGTGTTTTCTTTTAGGGTGAAACACATGCATCTTAGACAATACAATTGTTGAGATGTCACTATAGAAAATATAAGTTGGCCCCTTCTCAACATGTTGAAGGCCCTTTTAATGAGTCTTAACCAAAATATATGGAATGATGTTTTAGTAGCTGCTATTTATTCATCCATAGAAGATATTGAGACATAAAGTTTCTTCTTAGTGTCCCATATGATTAAAATTGTTCATAAATGAAAAGTATATTCTAAGTTTATTTTCCTATCATCAATGGTAGTACTAGAAAAGTCATTGTTTGTGTTTACTATTACTGTGTTGTCTTCGGACATTGTCTACCATAAATCATAATAATTTATATTAACAACATACCATAAATTTCCTTTGCCAAAATTCCAATGAGACTTGTCGTGAGACTCCATACATATGTGACTGAACCTAGTTCCATATATAACATAAAGATTAGTTTTATAGAGTTAAATCAACTATTGGCCCTTCATCTCGATTTTTCATTTTTTTCCTATTGTAATATGTGTTTCTTTTGGTTTAAAGTTGTTTATCCTAAAAAAAAATTTAAGATATGTATACCATATTTCTTTGTTATATGAAAATTTCATGATTAGGATACTTTATCTCTCATAAAGTACTTCATGAAACATAAGATTTCCAATGTAAATCACATCATACACAAAGATAACCTATAAGAATTTTACCTTGTGGATCATACTTCATATAAATGGTGAACTCATTAGAAATCTCATTCAACCAATTATTGAACAAATAAGAGTCAATTTGACCGTACCAAGCTCTTGGATCTTGCTTTAAGTCATATGAGTATTTATTTACTTTGTATACATTTTATTGTTAGCCTTTAACTTCAAATCCTAGTGGTTGATATACATACACCTATTTTCTAAATGACATTAAAGAACATTTATTTCACATCCATCTCGAAGGATATCCATTTGTTCCAAACTACAATGTCTAACACAATGCTAAGTAAATATTTCATGATCTCAATATTGAGATACTAGGAAAACCATTTGGAAACTATCCT
>APFE030577360.1:0-20033 GCA_000404065.3 Pinus taeda | reverse complement strand
GGTTAGAATTTTACATTCTGTCAAAATAACAGCTAAATATAATAAAAGGTAGTCATTCTTCCATATGCTTGTGAAAGATTTAAAGCGTAGTTATTGCCAAATCTGTTTGAATTGATAACATGTTTAATGTTTAATTTATTGTTAATAATTTTTTTGTAATTTGTTGTTGGTAACAAGTAAAACTTTATAATTTGTTTACTATAATCTGTTCAAATTCATTTCATTTTATATGCTTAAATTAATATTTTAATAAATAATAAATACTTCATCATATAAATGCGTGGTTTTTTATTTTAAGAATAATTATAGAATAACTAAATCATTTTATATTAAATTGTTTATGTGTGTAATAATTTTTAATACACATAAAATAAACAAATATTATTTGAAATAATTTTTTCTTATTTATTAATGAGTTTATTTTATTATATTGTTTTACGAATAAAGTTATTTAGTTTGACTATTAAAATTTTAGACCAGTTAAGTAACAATATTTATTAATTTTCAACTTCTTAACCATAATTTAATTAAGTTACATATTAATTCAGTGCTTGTGAATAACATTTCAAAAGAATTGCAAACCTGTATATGAAATTGAAAAATTAATTGCCTGTTGAGGAGTAAAGACTTGCATAAAATTTAGTGGATACCGCTAGAATGTTTTCACATTCAAATTTTTAAATGTACTCACATATCTCTTCCTAGTAACAATAATTTTTATTTTTATATATCATAACATAATATGAATTATAATTATTTCTTTTAATTAACAACATTGCAGTTTTAGTGCTACATGATAGATTATTTATTCACTTTATATGGTTCATCTGTTTTGATTTATTTATTGATTAATGTACATATTGCATACACTACACATATGATATGGCCATTCTACACAATCTAACTTTTAATGCATTGGATCATAAACCCAAGGAATGGCAGGATTGTGCCTCTAGATAATTCAGAATGCTTTCTAGTTGTTTGGCATTGCATGGGTAAGGGTGCCCCATAGATGATCCTCCACACTTCTCTCCATCGGACTATCATGGTTGATTTCATTAATCTCTTTTCTGGGCACCTTTTGGCAGTCTTAACATTCCCTTCTCCATTTGGTAGAGTTGCTCTGCTCCAACTTTGGTCCTTGACTCTGTGATTCCTCTCTCGTTCGCCCCTTCCTGGGTTCAGACGTGTCTTTACCTTCCTTGTATAGATGCTTTACCTACATGGTTACGAGTTGGGTGTTTAATCCTTCAACAACACTAGAGCTTCCTCATGGAGGGTTTCACACATGGATTTTCCTCACACATACTGCCATTATTTTGTTATAGCATTTTTTTCGGTTTTGTAGTCATTTTCTAGCTTCTACTTTTCTAACAGTATCCTTTTGTCCATTTTGCATCCACCGAGGGTTTGCAGTAGCAATGGATGGCCTCTCCAGGTCAAATCCCTTCCTTGTGTCAGACAGCGGGTTCTCAGTTAATAAGGTACTACCAACCTCCGGGTAATGTGAAAGACATATTGGTTGTAGAGTTCGTAGTTTTTTTTATGGGTTAAATAGCATATCTCGCCGGTTATAGAATTGTTTAAAGCTCTTGTCAATAGTGCCTGAGCATTTTGAGTTCCATATTGAAGTTTTAGTTGACTATGGAACCATCTGTTGTTTTTCCTTGGCTCTGCTCCTATATTTTCGTCATTATGTCGATTTACAGTTTTGGGTTTTCATACGAGACCATGATGCTGGTATTCTTTGAAAACTCATAATGTAATTTAAATGTAACATATGATGTAATTTAATTATTGCTATTTCATGGTCAGAGGGTTTTGATACTTCGAGTTTCAGAACGTATAAGTTTAATTATCATTTATAAAGGAATGATTTAGCTTTTTTGAATTTCCTGGCATGGTTCGTTTTTCCACATAAATTCATTTTCAGTTCTATCATGATTGACCCGTCTGTTCAAATATGACCAGTTTGTTTAAATTGGTTGGCCAATTTCTTAATGTTTGGTTTACTGGCGCGAGTTTACTTCTACTTCATAGTTAAATTTATATTCAAAATGATTATGTTGTTGTGGTTTTGGGGTTTAACCGAACCTCACCATGAGTTTTCTTTTAATTATAATACTATAATATACATTGTATCAGTTTCCATATATACCTCTTTAATATATTTCTGGGTTTTTCGGTGGTAACTTCCCGCATGGTATTTATATAATTGTTCTTGTTATTTTACCTTATCATATAAAGTGATTATTTTTCGAGTTTCCTTCTTTATCAAGGTGCCTTAAGGCTAGATTTGCCACATACTTTAGTCTGTCGTCTTTGCCCTATAATTTCATAGTTAAAGGGAATAGCGGATCATGAACCCCACATGGGTATTTTCCTAACTATACTGTTTTCTTTCTTACTATTTCTTTTCTAAAATTTTCTTACCTCGTCAGAAGGTTCCCTAGAAGTATTCTTTTACAAGGGTTCCTTACTTGCCTATCCTTCATGTTGTAATATTTATACTTAATGAATCTTGTAGATTCGCTTACAGTTTTCCTTTCCTCTGTGTTCTTTTGTTAAATAGATTTATGTACCTACTGTTGGATATTTAAGAAAATTAAATCTAGAGTTTGACATGAAATTTTCTATGGTAATAACTCATCTATTATTCTTAATAGAAAATTGGATTTTTAGTTTTAACTGTATATCTTATGCTTTTTCAAAGTTCTAGATAAAACTTCTACTATAATAACCCATCCGTTACTTTCTACAAAAAATCAGAGTTGAATTCTTTGATAGCATATTTCATGTTTCAGAGTTCCAGATACTTATTTGGTTTTGTATATTTCCACTGTTGTCCTCCTGGACCATAATGAACTATAAGTTGACAGGTTCCTCCCAATCTTGAGACTCACTTTCAGACCAAAGTCTCCACTCAAGTTGTTGCTCACATGATAGATTCTTTTCTGTAAGACTTATCAGTCTAAGAAAATGCAGCTATCTGGTCTCAACCAAACTTAGCTCCTGAACCGTCTAACATATCAACATGGAAACATCCTTTTTTTTCCTTTTTCCTTCTTGTTAGGTCATCTCAAGTACCCATATCCTCTTGATTCCATTCTTGGAGAATTCATAATTAGGGAAGTACTTAGGGATAGGTAACTGCCTGTCCTAACTACTTGTCATGTGAGAATCACAAGATTTGTTATCACTCAAACATTTGTTTCATGCATAACTTAATTAAAATATTGAGTGTATAAATTTAAATAATAATAATAATATCGAGTTTTATTTTACTGCAGTGAATAATTATTTACAAATTCTGGGGACATCACATCTTGCCCCCCTCAGATTACACATTGTCCCGATGTTTTTCTACTACAAATAGATCTAGAAAGGTCTCCCTCATAACCTGTTCATCTTCCCAAGTGGCCTCCTCCAGCCCAAAGTGCTGCCATTGCACTTTAACCTGGGTGATAAATATTTTTTGCTACATTACTTATATTTGATCTAGTATAACCAGAGGTTTGACCAAGAACTTGCCTTCAAGTTTGACCAACATGCAAGAAAAAACAATAGTCAGTTCTTTTCCTTTAGTAACTTTGTCTTAACAGACTTATTAAAATTAAATTACCTATATATCTTGCCAATTGATTATATGTTGAGGATCATAAACATGTTTTTTTTAACAAAGAAACATGGAAAACATTATGCACACATATGTGGTTGGGCAAGGCGAACTGGTCAGCCACTGGTCGATTCGAGCCAAGATCTGGAAAGCACCAAAAATCCGAGTTGCCAATTTAGCAGATTCATTCCATAGTAATGTACTCTTCTTGGCTCGTGGCCACACATAAACATGATCTCTAATTTGAAATTAAAAAAAACTCCTCTTTCGATCAACAAAGTTCTTTTGTCGGTCTTGTGCATCCTTTAAATTAGAACACACCTTTTTGACCATCTACCCCATTTCTTTTAAGATTTCAAGAACTAACATTAATTTATCCTCTGGCCCTCCCTAACATGATGGTGTCCTTAACTTGCGTCCATATAAAACTTCAAACGGGTTTATTTGTAGTGATGTATGATAGTCGTTGTTATAAGTAAATTCTACCAAATGTATGTAATCCTCCCATTTGGTTGGCTGCTACATTACATAAGTTCGCATCATGTCCTCGAATACCTAATTTACTCGCTCGATTTACCCATCCGTTTGAGGGTGGTAAGCAATGTTGAAATGTAGTTGTATGCCTAAAACTTCAAGTAAATATTTCCAGAAAGCTGATGTAAATTTTACATCACGATTAGAAATTATGACTCTTGGTAATCTGTGTAATCTAAAAATGTTTTGCATGAATATGTTAGTAATTTGTACAACCTTGTAATTTGACTGCATCGGTATTCAGCGAGCAAATTTTCTCAACTTATCCAGTACCACCATTATCGAAACATTTTTCTTTTTGGACATAGGTAGTCCTATAATAAAATCAATGGAAATGGTTTCCCACTTCCATTCTAGAATAGGTAGCAGATGCAACAATCCTACTAGGTGTCGATGTTCCTCTTTCACTTGCTGACATTCCAGATAGTGATTCAAATACTCAACTACTTCCTTGTTCATACCAGGCTAGAAATATTCCTTTCTCTGCATGGTAATTAGCTTCTAGTATTCTGAGTGGCCCGCATACGAAATATTATGATATTCATCCAAAATCAAGTCTCTAATATTTTTCTAGTTAGGTACATACATTATCCCTTTATAAATCAACATACCTTGATGATTTATCTCATATCCCAATTGTTGTTCATTGTTGCTTGAAATTTTAGCTTGCTTCCATAAAAATTGGTATTCTGGATCACGTCGAGCTACCCCTTTAATCATCTCGTTAAAGGTAGTTTGCACCTCACTGAAAGAGATTTCACAAACACAGTGTACCTTCTAACTTAAGGAATCCACAACCCAATTCTCCTCACCTTTCAAGTGCTTGATTTCAAAATCAAATCCACTTAAAAAGTCGACCCAACAAGCTTTTTTATCATTCAAAGTGGGCTACTTAAAATAGTTAGTTAAGCTACGATGATCAATCATTAAGAGAAATTTCTTACCCATTAAGTAATGCTGCCACATCTTTAATGCATGAATGACAGTTGTTAGTTGTTGGTCATAGGTTGAATATTTTTTCTCATTCTCCTTAAGTTTCCTAGACTCCTATGCAATTACTCTACCCTCCCGCATTAGGAAGCCACCAACACCTTCCTTGCTGGCATCCATACAAACCACATAGTCCTTATTTGGATCTCCAATGCTTAAAATAAGCGCATTTATTAGTAAATGCTTAAGATGATAAAAATTCTTTTGACACTCTATAGTCCATTCAAAGTTTTTTCCTTTCTTCTACAGGGAGGTAATGGGGTATGCTACCCTAGAAAAATCCTTCAACAATCACCTGTAGTATCCATCCAGACCCTTGAATGACCTTTTATCTGCCACGTCTTTTTGAACTGGCCACTCCATTATAGTTTTTATCTTCTCCAGGTCCACATTAATTCCATCCTTAGTGATGATATGTCCTAAATACTAGATATGTTCTTTTAATAAATTGCATTTGTTGTACTTAGCATACAATTGATGTTCTATGAGAGTCTTCAAAACTATCCTGAGATGTTCTTTACGTTCTTCTATATTCCGAGAATAAATTAATATATCATCCATAAAAGTCAACACAAATTTATCCAAATTTTGATGGAATATATTGTTCATGAGACACATGAAGCTCATGGGAGTATTAGTTAGCCCGAAGGGAAACAAAACGAACTCGTAATGTCCATAACAAGTCTAATTTTTTTTTTAGCTATGTTTTCTTCCTTAATTATGATCTAATGTTATCCAACTGAAGGTTAATCTTTGAAAACACAGCTGCACCCCTCACCCGATCAAACAACTTGTCTATATGAGGTAAAGGGTATTTATTTTTAATGGTTAGTTTATTTAATTGGCAGTAATCCATGCACATTCGCAGGGTTCCATCTCTCTTTTTAACAAAAAGAACTGGGGCTTCCCAGGGCGATAAATTTGGGTGGATGTATTTTTTATCAAGTAGTTCTTGTAACTGCATTTTTTATTCTCCCAATTCTGGTATACTCATGTGATAAGGAGCCTAAGTTACTAGAGAAGCTCTCAGAATCAACTCAATGGCAAAGTCTATATCTCCTTTTGGAGGGAGTTTCGAAATTTCTTTAGGAAACATGTCCAAAAAATTCTGTATTACAGGCATATTTTCTAAAGAAGGATATTTTTCTTTTGAATTAACATGTCCTACCTGAATAACATAAATCAAACATCCTTTTGTGATACACTTTTCCAACTGAGAGGCTGTTACTAGTCTTAATTTTAGAGGCCTTAATATGCCTTGAATTTCCTGCCTCTTTCCCTCTTCATTCATATAACTAATAGCTTTGGTTTTATAGTTAATAAGGGACCAATTCCTTTCCAACAAATCCATGCCTATTAGGGCATCATATGATCCTAGGGGCAATACATTCAGGTCTTCTACAAGAGACTGACCTGCTATTTTCAAGCGGCAGTTGCTGACCTTGGACAACACCCTTCTCTTTTCCCCTATGGCTAGCTGCACTAACCAAGGACTCTTAAAATTAAAAACTTTCAAGCAACATTATTCTGCTATCTTAGGGATTATATAACTCAAAGTAGCTCCTGGGTCAATTAAAATAGATAAAATTTGGTTGAAGATTTTACCTCCAAATTCCACCATGGTTGGTTGGTATTCTACCTGATGGCCTTCAAAGGCAGCATTAATTTATGGAATTCCCTTGGTCACTTCTCCTATAGTTGATGCTTCCGGAATCTATGCAATCTGAATAGTTCCCTTGCAGTTGAGACAATTTTTTATTTAATGAGGTCATCCACACCCCTAACACTATACTGGGGGCCTTGCTGCTATTTCTTCTTGAGTTTTGCATAACTCCTCATTTGTTTTGGACTCATTTGTAAGTCTAAATCTGGATTTATTTTTATTCAAATTTCTATTTACTTGTCCTTCATGGGGTCCCCTATTGATGATAGCTTTATTTCCCTTGCTGCCAGTAGGAAAATTAATTCCATTTTTATTAGTCCATATTTTCCCCACATCTCCCTTTTGTTTGTTTTATTGATAGCGTATCTGAGATTTTTAGATAACTTTGTCCATCGTCTTTATGTTATCGGCTTCGAGACACTCTTTCACGAAAAGTGGGAAACTATTGATAAATCGTTATACCTTTGCCTTTTCCTCCCATATGTAAGGAACATATCAAAGTAAGGACGTAAATTTTGTAATGAAGTCATCCATAGTCAGTTGTCCCAGTCGAAGATCATGAAAATCTTTTTCCTTTTCATGATAAAATCTTTCAGTTAACTATTTCTCCTTAAAGTAACTTTGAAATTTTTCCCAAGTTATGCTCTGCTCGCTCACTCCACGTATAGTCTTTACTTCTGCCCACCATACGGTAGCCTTTCCTCTAGAAAATGGCCAAGCGGGATTTTAATTTATGGTCATATTCATACAATTGAAAGTACTTATTCAAATTAATAAGTCAAATTCAACTGCCTCTTCCTGCTCACCATGAAAGAGGTGCAATTCTATTTTCCGAAATTCTACTTGTAGTTCTATCTTTTGTTTTTTCTGCGTTTTGTGTTGTGATGCATTATCATATTTCTCTTATTGATTTTCTTCACCTCCTTCCATTCCTAAATAATCTATTCAAAATTATTGTTCACCAGTCATGTTCCCGTGCTTTGGGTTGGGAATTGGCTGTCGCTAATTTTGTCTATCAAATAGACTCTTCATAATATTTTCCTACTCTTGCATCAACCTTTCATTATATACCCACAACCGGACCATTTCATCCTTTATTTCTTGCACAGTTTCCAATATTGCAGTGTCGGTGTTTCGTGCTTCTTCCCCTAATTGCACCCATACCTCAAGATTGGCTTCTTGAAAAGATGTCGGTCTTAATCCTATCATAGATTGATGAGGTGTATTACCAGCCCTCCTCATGCTGGCTATTTTTCTTTCTTTCTCTATCAAAATCACGAACATTATTAATCATCTATTCCCAAAGGTCTCAGCATTGTACCTAAGCACTCTGATACCACTTGTCATATCTCTTCTTAGTAAAATAATTATATATATATATATATAGATCATAACATAATACACATTATAATTATTTCTTTTAATTAACAAAATTGGAGTTTTCGTACTAGATGGTGGATAATTTATTCACACTATATGGTTCATATGTTTTCATTTATTTTGTCATTAATGTACATACGGTATGCACTATGCATATGATATGGCCATTATACACGATCTAACCTTTAATACATTGGATCACAAACCCAAGAAATGATGGGATTGTGCCTCTCAATAATTAAAAGTGCTTGCTAGTTGTTCAACATTGCATGGGTAAGGGTGCCCCATCGATGGTACTTCGTGCTTCTCTCCATCGGATGGTCACGGTTGATTTCATTAATCTCTTGTCCAGGCACCTTCTAGCATTCTCGACACTCCCTTCTCCATTTGGCAGAGTTGTTATGCTCTGACTCTAGTCCTCAAATATGTGATTCCTCTCTCGTTCGCCCCTTCCTTGGCTCAAAGGTGTCTTTACCTTTCTTGTATAGACGCTTTACCTCCGTGGTTACGGGCTAGGTGTTCAATCCTTCAATGACACTGGAGCTTCCTCATGCAGGGTTTCACACACAACTTTTTCTCATAGGTATTGTGTCATTATTTTGTTTCAGCATTCCTTTTGGTTTTGTAGTCATTTGATAGCTTCTACTTTTCTAAAAGTATCCTTCTATTCTTGTTTCACCCACCGAGGGTTTGTAACAGTGGTGAATGGCCTCTCTAGGACAAATCCCTTCCTTGCTATGCCGAAACATGGGTTCTCAGTCACCGAGTTGCTACCAACCTCCAGGTAATGTGAAAGACATCTTGGTTGTAGATTTTGCAGTTTTTTTACGGGTTAAATAACATATCTCGTCTATTACAAAACTATTTAAGGTTCTTGCCAATAGTGGCCGATCATTTTGAGTTCTAGAGTGAAGTTTTAGTTGACTAGGGCACTATCTTTTGTTTTTCCTCGGCTCTACTCCTGTATTTTTGTCATTATGTTAATTTACAGTTATGTATTTTCATACCTAAATTGGGTGCTAGTCTTCTTTGAAAATTCATAATGTAATTTAAATTTTTACATATGATGTAATTTAATTACTATTATTTCATGGTCGGAGGGTTTTGATACTCTGGGTTTCAGAACCTGTAACTTTAATTATCATTTATAAAGGAATGATTTGAGCTTTTTCAAATTTCCTGGCATGGTTTGTTTTTCAATATAAATTCATTTTG
This sequence comes from Pinus taeda, assembly GCA_000404065.3. Classification (NCBI taxonomy): domain Eukaryota; kingdom Viridiplantae; phylum Streptophyta; class Pinopsida; order Pinales; family Pinaceae; genus Pinus; species Pinus taeda. The sequence continues at coordinate 10,635 of APFE030577360.1, read as the reverse complement.
GATTCTATCATGATTGACTTTCCTGTTCAAATATGACAAAGTTGTTTAAATTGGTCGGCCAATTTATTAATGTTTGGTTTACTGCCACAAGTTTATTTATGGTTCATAGTTAAATTTGTATTTAGAATGGTTACGCTACTGGGGTTTTGGGGCTTAACCGAACCTCATCACGAGTTTTCTTTGAATTATAATACTGCAATATATATTGTAACTGATTTCATATATACATCTTTAAGATATTTCTAGGTTTTTTGGTCATAACTTCCTGCATGGTATTTGTAGAATTGTTGTCATTATTTTACCTTATCATAGAAAGTGATTATTTTTCGAGTTTCCTTCTTTATCAAGGTGCCTTAAGGCTAGATTTACTATAGATTTTAGTCTGTCATATTTGCCCTATAATTTCACAGTTAAAGGGAATAAGGGGTTATGAACCCCACATTGGTATTTCCTTAATTGTATTTTTTTCTTTCATATTGTTTCTTTTCTAAAAGTATCCTACCTTGTCAGAAGGTTTCCTAGCAGTATTCTTTTACAAAGGTTCCTTACTTGCCTATCTTTCATGCTGTAAGATGTATACTTAATGAATCTTGTAGATTCTCTTACAATTTTTCTTTCCTCTATGTTATTTGTTAAATAGATTTATGTACCTATTGTTGGACATTTAAAGAAATTAATTCTAGAGCTTGACATGAGATTTTCTATGGTAATAACTCATCTATCATTCTTAACAGAAAAATAGAGTTCTAGATTTAATTGTATATTTTATGCTTTTTAATAGTTCTTGATAGAACTTCTACTATAATAACCCATCTACTACCTTCTATGGAAAATCAGAGTTCAATTCTTTGACATCATATTTCATGTTTCAGATTTCTAGATACTTATTTGGTTCTCTAGATTTCCAATGTTGTCCTCCTAGACTAGAATCAACTATAAGTTGACAATTTCCTCTGAACCTTCAGACTGAATTTCAGGCCAAAGTCTCCCCCCTGAGCTGTTTCTCACATGAGAGATGCTTTTCTATAAGACTGATCAGTCTAAGCAAATGCGACTATCTAGTCTCAACCAGACTTAGCTCCTAAACGATTTGACATATTAGCATAGAAACATCCATGTTTTTCCTTTCTCCTTCTCCTTAGGTCATCTCAGCTACCCATACCCTCTTGATTCCCTTCCTAGAGAAGAATTCATAATCATGGATGTAGCTAGGGATAGGTAACCGTGTATCCTAACTAATTGTCATGTGAGAGTTACAAGATTTGTTATAGCTCAAATAGTTGTTTCATGCATAACTTAATTCAAATCTTAAATGTATAAATTTAAATAATAATAATAATAATAATAATAATATCTAGTTATTTTACTGTGGTAAATAAATATTTACAAATTTTGGGTACGCCACATGTACTTAGTAAAGTGTTCAAGAAACATAAATAATGGTGGCATAAATCATGGTGGGTAGTACTTGACCATGAATTTGTTATTTATAACGAGTATGAGTTATTTTCAAGGATTTTAATTTTTAGTGGTTTTCTATGAGTTTTAACAATTAAAAAATTGAAACTATAAAAAAATCATGACATAAATATTGCAATTTCATTCAAAAAATATGCAAAGAATCTAATAACAACCCGTATAGAATAAGACCAGAAAGATCATATTGTAGATAATTAGTTTCAACTATTAATAAAAGATATTAAAATTCAATTCATAATGTTAAATTATGGATAAGGTGCAATGTTCTTTTTTCTCAAAACAAGATAATATGTGGAAAAAGGAAAAACCAAATGCATAATACCTGACATGTGTCAGGTATAATAAGGAAGGTATAATAATATTTAGTGCTTAGTTTTAATATCTTGTAAAATAATCATTTTATTTATTATTTTAGAAAAATTGTTTATTGAATATACATTTTATTAAATTTGAAATTGTATTTTTTAATTAGTTTGTTAATTTGTCATAATTTGAGAAACTAACATATCGTATAAGAAAATATAATTAAAAAAAAAAATTGTGATTTAGTATCGAAGTTATCAAAATTATCTAAGATTGTATCCAATATGAAAATGTTCTAAATATGAGAATGTTCTATTTTTTAATATCTCATCCCAAAACAATTTAAACATTGAATTCAACAAAAAATTACACATAAATAACACTAACTTTAACGTAATTTATTTTCTTTTTTCTCCACTTGTAACACAAATCTTTAACCATTACCAACCATTGCCAACCATTGTCATCTAGAATTGTTGAAATGCATTCATAATAACATGATTTAATACTTTTAAATTAAATATCATAAAAAAATTCCTAATTTGAAATTATAATATTTATATTATATTATATCCAATAATGATTATATATTGAATATTATTATATATATAGTAATAAATAATATATATATATATATTATATATATATATTATTTCATAAACTCTTTTTTTACAAAATTAAAAATATTGCTTACCCATAATATTTATTTTCAATATTTAACAACAATTTATTTAATTAATTAACAATATTTTGACCCTAAGAGGTTAATTATTTTCTTTACTTTTAATTTATTATATTTTTTATCATAAATAAAAAAACAAAAAATATGAAATAAAACATATCAACTGAACTGACCATATTTTATTTTTATAAAGTTATTATTTTCTTTAAATTTAATCTTTTATATTTTTAAAATTAATTAAAACAAAATAACAAATCAATTCCCCTATGACGAAGTATTGTGTAAAAAATAAGATTTAAATTTAAAATCTTATAAACCAAAACAACACAAATAAAAATAAAAACCACCCACAACAATATATATAAAAATAAAAACAACCAACAGAGATGAACAACATACCAGCATTTCAGAAAAAGATATTTATAAAAATAAAATAAAAATAAAGACAACAAACATACATGAACAACATAAATAAAACTAAAAACTAAAAACAACCCACATGTAACATACCGCCGTTCTAGAAAATGTTATCCATAAAAGCAAAGCTATAAATTTAAGAAGTAATTAACGACATTCTAAAAGCTGATTTGTAAAAGCAAAGCTGAGAAACCAAAACTTTTGAATCGACCGGTATGAATATGTTTTCATAGTTGTCTTCTTAGTCAAGTGAAAAAAAAAATGAAATAGGCAGAATCAGAATCACTGATTTTTTACTTTCTTCCAAATTATAAAGCACATAGCACACATAAAATTCATGGATCTTGCTGGCACAACTGGAGGAGTTGCTTGGAAAATGTTATTTTACATGAAAACATGAATATACTGCCATGAACAATGAAAACATGAATGTGCCTGCCATGAACAAAGAAAGAGAAGGAAGGGTTACACCATTAAATCTAGAGTTGTCCGTTCTGTCAATTCATGGAACGTGTTGGCAGAACTGGAATAGGAATTGCGTTGAAAATGTTATTTTACTTGAGAAAATGAATGTCTGTCATGACCAAAGAAGCAGAAGGAAGGGTTAGGCCATTAAATGTAGTTCTGTCAACAACGCAAATGCTATAAATCTAATTGTAGTATCTCAGCCTCTCCATCTACTCAAAATATTTGTGTGCAATAGTTCGTTTTTTGTGAAGAAGAACTCCTGCCGGTGCACGATGTCGACAAATAAAGGCCGCTGTGTTGTTTTCAATTCAGTCACTAGTGCAACTTCTGTTGTTATGTTTGGAATTGCAGTGATTGCAGCAGTGCTATGTGTGCCAACGTGTGAGGCACAAGGGCAACCCATATATAATTTCTATATGACAAGTTGTCCAGGGGTTGAGGGCCTTGTTCGACAAGTGGTGAATAAGTACATAGCGGCAGATCACACAATAGCGGCTTCTCTTTTGAGGTTACACTTCCATGATTGTTTTGTGAGGGTATGTTAACTGTTGAATGTCTAAACACATTATTGTATGTAGACGATTGAATATCTAAATACATTATTGTATGTGTTAGATATTGGTATCTAGGATGTGCTCTGATGATTAATGTGATCTAAATTGGTGTTATTCCAGGGTTGCGATGCGTCAGTGCTCTTGAATTCTACGCAAAACAACAAAGCAGAAAAAGACGCAATACCTAATTTCACTGTGCGTGGATTTGAAGTTATCGACAATGTCAAGGCACAAATAGAGCAAAGATGTCCAGGAGTGGTCTCATGTGCTGACATTCTCGCTCTGGTAGCTCGCGATGCTGTTTTTGCGGTATTCATAATTCAATACCATTACCATTAGTTCATATTTATTACACTCGAGAGACAAATCTGTAGTCCGTTTTTTAAACAACAGCTATATAAATCCATTTTAAAAACGCTCCTATCAATTCTAAATCTAATTGGTGCTGCAATTTGCTACATCTAATTGCACTACATCAGTCCGTGTTCGGTCCATCTAATTTTGTTGCCTTAATTTTCAGAGGGGAGGACCCTTTTGGCAGGTGAAGACAGGTCGCAGGGACGGAAGGATATCGGTGGATAGTGAGGCATTGTCCAACATTCCGAGGCCAACATTTAACTTTCAACAGCTGAAGGACTCCTTCGCCAGTAAAGGACTCAACGTTCAAGACTTGGTTGTGCTATCTGGTATGGTGCCTGTCCAACCGAATTAGTTAGATCTATACAGATGCAATTCAATAGTGTTTCTGCCCATATGATATACTGATCATCTTATGGTGCAGGTGCGCATACTATTGGAATGTCACACTGCAGTTCGTTCAGCAACAGACTGTACAACTTTGGAGGTAGTGGACGCATGGATCCTACCCTGGAAAACTTGTACGCACAACTGCTTACGACGCAGTGCAAGAATTTAACCGACAATATAACGAAAGTGGAAATGGATCCCGGCAGCTCCCTCGCCTTCGATAGCCATTTTTTCGATAACCTGGAGCTAAATAGAGGCCTGCTTCAATCGGATGCAGCGCTTCTCACCAATTTTGCTTCCAAGGCCAACGTTGATAATCAGCGGAATCAATCCGAGTTTTTCGAAAACTTCAAACTTTCGATGCAAAGGATGGGAGAAATCGGACTGCTCACCGGAAGTGCAGGAGAGATTAGGAAACACTGTGCTTTTGTAAACTGATAGGATGATCTGAAACCTTTAGGTAATGTGCGGATGTCCGCTAATAAAACCATCGATCCGCCAAAACCTTGAGGCTCCCGCTAATAAATTCCATATGAAAATTGCGTGTCTGGAATATTTGATGTGGCATGGATTTTAATCCATATTTTCAAATCCTTCTTTTCCCTTTACTCAGATTGTTGAGTTTTCCTATCAAATTATATAAATAAAGTTTTTCTATCAAATTATATAAATAATTAATTTTTGTGTGTATCCTTCTTTTCGATTTACTGAGATCGTTGAGGTTTGCTATCAAATGATATAAATAATTAACTTTCTATGTATCATTCTTTTCCCTTTGCTCAGATCGTTGAGTTTTGCTATGAAATTTAATATAAACAATTAACTTTCTATGTATATTATTTTTATTATATTAGGAAATGTAATTTACACTTCAATAATATGTTTTTCTTTAAATAAAATTCAATTTTTTTTTTACCTAAACAATATTTTTTAACTAAATAAACAATCTTGATTTTATATATATATATATATATAATAATTCTAATGGTTCATGTTACAACCAATATAATAATTCTAATGGTTCATGTTACAACTAATATGATAAAATCACTTTCGAAAACGAAAGGGGGAACTAGAGCACTTAGTAAAGATTCTTTAGCATTTCAAATCTTTTCAGAGAATATGAAACTAGTGGCTGTGGAAACCAACAATGGCTTGTTCACTTGGAATAACAAGAGAGGGGGGGTGTAAGGACCTGCAGACCTGAACGCGTTCCGCCCGAAGTGCGAATGCAGTTGGAGGCTTGAACGAGCAACGCAGTTTAGAAGAGGTGCAAGATCAGACTTGTGCGAAGTGTTATGTGCATAAGAGGAGGGAAACTTCACTTGGAATAACAAGAGAGGGGGGGTGTAAGGACCTGCAGACCTGAACGCGTTCCGCCCGAAGTGCGAATGCAGTTGGAGGCTTGAACGAGCAGCGCGGTTTAGAAGAGGTGCAAGATCAGACTTGTGCGAAGTGTTATGTGCATAAGAGGAGGGAAAGTTGAGTTTATAGGTGTGGGGAGCGGTTGGCTCAACCCATGGGCCAACCACACTAGGAGACAAAGCCGACGGGTGAATTGTGGAGAAGTGTGGGTGCGTAAGGTGTGGAGGACTAGTCGGCTGGGTAGGCTAACTCGCCCTGCCACTTGCATAAACAAGAGTTGCGATGAGTTCATTTGACAATCGCTCAACACAAGCATTTTTGCTTATGAAAAGGAGAAAGGCACAGGTCTAAGTGCGTGCATGCAAAGAAGGAAGGCATAGGTTGGTGATGCACCCGTTCTTGGGCAAGGTTGCACAAAGGTGAACGCTTATCTCGGTTTTGGGTGAAGGGTGCGGGTAGGGTCGCTCGCCGGTTGGAGAAAGGCGTGCACGGTGTGTGTGGCGCGCGGGTGATGTGTAGAAGTGCCCAATGGTGAAACATTGGTGAGCGCCCGATTTGTGTGACGACTTGGCACAGGTTCTTGGGTGACTTAGGTGAGTGCCCACCCGTCGTGCAAGTGTGCACGGTGTGACTTTTGGTGAAGTGTTGAGATTGTTGATGGAGGTGTGTCTCGGGTAGAGGCACCCATGTGTGGCGACTTGGAGGTGTGCCCAAGTTGGGAAAACAACACGATCATGCAACAAGGTGAATGAAGGGTTGGTGAGTTGCGCAGCGACCATGCCGAGGTGTCGATGAGTTAGGGAACCGAGTTTTGCCGAAGATTATAAATTTGGATGTATGAAACTTGGGGTTTCCAAGTATACTTGTAATGCTTGTAACTTGTAAAGGACTGTATAATATATTATCGGGCAGACTCATTGTTCAGGGAGTTGCCCCTCCCTTTACACTATGCAATTGTGTTCTTCATGTATAATTACCAATGTTAATGAATGTGTATGGGTTTTCATTGGTATAAAGGAATATTAATAATTACTTGGTTGAGAAACACAAACTAAGTAGGATATGTGGTTAGGCGTAGTCCACGAACATAAGTATTGGTGAAAGGAAAGTGTTCGGTGGTACCGCACCTCACCAAGAGCAATTGAAAGACTACCGTAGGCCTGGGGGCATGATAGTTGCTATCAGAGCTTGGTTGGAGCTGGTGCTAGAGCAGGGTTGCTCGTGACAAAGTGGAGGTGTGGATACACTTGGAAACTTGCAAATTGGTTACAGTGAAGCAGGTACTTGCAGTTGAAGGAGGTTGTTTCAAACAAGTGCAACAAGAGCTGGTTCAGGTTGCAAGCATCTTGGTGAAGCTGTTGGATGGTCGAAACTAGATTGAAAAGAAGACGGAAGTTGTTAGCAATGGCAGCTGAATCTCAGGTTGGGTCTAGTCACGGTGCGAAGGATGCTACTATGGAATTCATTGAGAAAGTGTTGGAGAGAATGGAGGGCTTAGAAGCTTTCCGGACTAAGAAGATGGACTTGATCGAGAGAGATAAAGAGGCCAATTCGAAGATGAACGAAGAGCTCGATGAACTCCAGACTCAACATGAGTACACTGATCTTATGTGTACACAACTTCAAGTAAGGGTCAAGGAGGTTGAAGAGGCAAGGGACCGGGGTCTTGCAGAGATTGTGGACTTGCAAAAATCTCTTGACGAAGCCAGAGATGACATCGCGGTGTTGAAGAAGGCCATGAGGCATAACTCAGGTGGAGGAGTGCCTCATGTGAAAGTCAAGGAATCAGAAACTTACGATGGTACAAGGAGTGCAAAGACTCTTGGCAACTTTTTATGGGACATGGAGAGATACTTGGAATGATTGGGTCTATCTGATGATGAGACAAAGGTCAAGGTTGCTGCTCAGTTCTTGACAAAGGATGCTAATATGTGGTGGAAAAGATGGATGGATCAGATTGCCAATGATAGTGCTGGTGACATTACTTCATGGGATGAGATGAAGAAAGCTTTGCAGACCCATTTTAGTCCTCACGATGAAACGTGGGAAGCAAGGATGAAGATACAGTTCATAAAACAGACAGGGAACCTTCAGACATATCAGTGGGAGTTTGCAAGTGGGGTTCTAGAACATCCTGACATGGCAGAGAGGGACAAGGTGTTCAATTTAATTATTGGGTTGAAGCCTTGGGCATGCAATGAAGTGAAGAGGCAGAGGATTAGAACGCTTGAGGAAGCTTTTGTTGCTGTGGACAAGTTGGTGGAGCATTATGATGAGACTTCTGATGATAGGAAGAAGAAGTCTGATAAGCCAAAAGATAAGAAGAAAGAGGATGCTTCGAAATCGGATGATAAGTCGAAGACGAAGAAAGCCTTGAAGTGTTGGATATGTGTTGAACCACATATGGTGAAGAATTGCCCTTCTAGACCGAAAGTGGCTCCGATTGCACAATATAAGGCAAAGAATGAAGAAACTTCTATGGGGATGATGCAGATACTTGGTGTTGCTGCTACTACAGAGGTGATATCTCGAAGGGGTCCTGAGAGGAACAAGTTGGAGTATGTTCAGATGAAGGTTGGGGATGTTGATATACTCACTATGGTGGATAGTGGGGCCTCTCATAGCTTCATGGGAGGGAATACTGTGAGAAGAATTGGGCTGAAATTTGTACTGGTGAAGGCACAGATGAAGACAGTCAATTCTCCTCCTGATGATGTTCTTGGTGTAGCTGAAAAGGTCGACACAACACTAGGTGAATGGACAGGGAAGGTCGACTTCACTATAGTGTGGATAGATGACTATGAAGCTATGTTGGGAATGGAATTCTTGAAACAGTTTGATGCTATGATTGTTCCACATTTGAAGAGGCTGTACATTTACGAAGGAAGGGAAGATTTACCCACTGGTGTACCAACCATTGGAGTGACAAAGCCTGATTGTAAGTTGGCAGTGATGCAAATGGAGGATGAGAAGCGGATGGAAGATATGAGTAAGCGGTTGTCTATGGTTGAGAAAAAGCTTACCGAGTAGTCGTTGGTCATCAGGACTCTTTCAGATAGTATCTTTGATGTGTCAAGAAGGCTAGAAGTGGTCGAGGATGATGATGATGATGATGAGGCATATGTGAGGCCGAATGTCCGGGAGGAGGATCGGGTCACTTATCTGTAGATAATGGAGATAGAAGATACTGACAGATGAATTGAGATGATTAGTGAGGGTGAGCCTTTAGGCTCTACTCCCTCCACATCTTATTAGATGGGAAAGAAGATGGGGCTCATTGTTAGATGCTCATGGCAGTGAGTCCTTAAAACAGATTGAGCAAGTATGAAATATGGTGTAGGGATGGCTTGGCATCAAGCATGATGACATGTTGCAGATGGGATGGAGTTCCATGGACCTGAGCATGGTGGTGAGACTCTTGGTGAGTCCATGATGTGGCAGAATCTAAGATAGATTGGTGAAGGCATAAGGATGGACATTCTGATGATTTGAGCATGACAGTTGGACTTATCACTCGACTAGTTCAAGTCATGGGGGCTAGCAGTGTACCAGAGAGATGTTGACATCAGACAAGCAGGAAGGATGGCAATTCACAAGATGAGGATGACACATGGTGGAGCTAGTAATTCTACATATGTTGCAGGCATGTTTGCAGTATGTGGAGGAGTTAACATCATGGATTGATGATGAGATAGACATTGCTGATCTTGGTTGATGGCTACCAAGATCGTATGTTGTCGAGGATGACAATGACTTCAGGTGGAGGAGGATGTATGGACCTGCAGTCCTGAACACGTTCCACCCAAAATGTGAATGTGGTTGGAGGCTTCAACGAGCAGCACGGTTTAGAAGAGGTGTGTTATTAGGAAATCTAGAGTCCACTTGGAGCTGCTAGTCCCACTAAGACTGGTAGATATCCTAGAAACAAACAAACTAAACCTACTTTTGCTTTTCTTTATGAGAAGTAGATAAGAGGGGAACAAAGGAAACCAACCTTAGTCTTGCGCTTGGTTCCGTGCTTGGTTCCTCTCCTTTTTGATAGATCTTTGTCGCTTCTTCCTCTTCTACCCAGCTTCAAAGAACACCTATGGAATCAAAGCAGCATAACACTATCGAGAAACAAAGATCTACAATCATAAGCAATACAAGACCAGATATGTATTGACCACACAAATGCATATATCATCAAATATACAAGAATGTGGAGGAAAACTTGAATAGCTTTATTAATATCAAGAATATCAAAGAGGATTACAACTAATTGTTCTAACCCAGCATCATCCTCCAGGTAGAAAGCCCTTCTTCACCTCATGTAAATCTTAGATCACCCAACACTATGATGTTGCACCAGGAAACCAACAACACTTCCTTACAAGATACAAGATTCTAGCCTTCGGATCTCTGTGATGAGGGATCCATATATAGATGATTGTAGGGGGGTGAGTCATCTTATAGGGTTTTGATTAGTGTCTTCTCTCTGATAGTTCTTGATTCCACTTGGAGACTGATGATCACTTACTCATCCCTGGTCGAAAATAGAGAGGCAAGTGTCAAAGGGGAAGCTTCTGGAAGATTCTATGATCTTCCACCTCGCAAACTGTCTCTGCCATTTGTCCATTC
>APFE030577358.1:2408-19100 GCA_000404065.3 Pinus taeda | reverse complement strand
CCCATCTCAAGTGCCCAGTACCTCCTTTGTTTACTTTCATGTGTCTTTGCTGCATTCTTAGAATAAAATCTGCTATTTAGATTTAAATATTGTTTTGTTATTTAGATTGTTTTTGATAATTAAAGTAGCTTTTCATGTTCAGATTTAGTTAATAGGTTAATAATAGGGAAGATCTTCAGAAAAAGGGCCTCAAGTACCTCTGATCTCACCTCTCCCTCAGTGGGATCGTGAGCTGGGACAAAGGTGACATTGCTGCCGACAAAAACGTTGTTTTGCTTTGTCATGCAATTCTTAGTGTTTGAGTTCTCATTTGCAGACGCTGATATTAGTTGTGTTTAAATGATTCAGTTTATGATTGCTTAGTTGGATAGTTATCTAACGTATTTCATTACAGATAAACTTCTGCTCATTTCCTTTTGTTGTTACTTAGGTCAGATTAGAGCGAAGCAACTAGGTCATAGGTTTTCTAAGTGTTTGTTTGTTTAGTTTGAAAAACCACTTGCAGAGTACCTGTTATCCTTCCTTAACTGCCCATACTCCATCCAACCTACCTACTTAATCCTTCATTTAGAACCCTTACCTTACATTTTCCTCACTTTCTTACTTTGCCATGATTCTCATCTTCTTGCGCAACATCTTTTCATCCCTCCTTGAACAAATCTAACCATATACGCCACTCCTCAACTCCATCCTCCAAGTCTTGAACTCCCCTACACCCCTATTTCACCTCCATACTCATTCCTCTACCTTTTTCCCTCCATCCATGCTCCAAAATCCCATTTCTGAACATCTTGTAGAAAATCACAGAACATCCTGTAGAAATTCCAAAAAATCCTGTAGAACCCCTGCAAACTTCCTGTAGAAGCTCACGAAAGCGGTTTCTTGAAGGCCAAACTTTGTGAAACTCTATGGAAGGCTGCTAGGGACCCCTTAGGCCCTCTTCAAACCTTCCCAACCTTCTGCAATCATTTCCTCTCGACAATCCACCTCCGCACAATCAAAAGCTAGTTAAAAGCACATGCATGATAGTTCTAACAACTTATTCAAAAATACAAAAAGATGTTTTTTTTTTAGATGTTACTATAGAAGTAGCTTAGACATATGCATTTTACCTTCCTAGCAATCAATGGCATCTCTTTTAGTAGCTTGTATCCTCTTTCTTGCATCAGTAGGGCTAGCTGGTAAAATTAGGGTTTTCTATGGTTTACATTACCTTTCAACTTTCCAGTTCCTTTTTGCAAGTAGATTTTCCTTCTTTGTGTTATCTTTCATCCATCAATTAAAAAGCTTCTTCTGAGAGCTCATAGAAGTTGGCTTAAGCTCCTAGCAGACTTGTGCCATCTGATCAAGTGATAGCTGCGACAAGAGCTAGTACTTGTGTATACAGCACCATCACTTCCAAGTTTGTTACGAACTACCAGGTTGATAAAATTAAATAAGGGAGTTCCAGGAGTTGTGACATTATTTCTGCAATACTGGGGCTCACCATCCCTTCAATTCCATCTCGCTCTCCACATCTCTATCTTCCTTTCTCTATATCCCTTATATTCCACCTCTCTCTATATCACCCCCCCAAATCACTCTCTCTCCCTCTCTCCCTTCCATCCAACTTTATCACTATCTCCCCCCTCCTAGTCCTTCTCCATCTCTCTCATTCCACATCTCTCCCTATCTCTATCCACACCTATTATTTCTCTTCCCTCCTCTCCTCTCTCCCTCATTCTCTCTCGATCTCCTTCTTCTCACTCCTCTCTCTCTCCACCTTTATCTCTCTATGTCTTTGTTCTTTCCTCCCTTTCTCACACTCCAACTCCATCTCCCTCTCTCTCTTCCCTCTCTCCCAAATCACTCCATGTCCCGCCCCCGACCCCACTCACTTCTCACTCTCTCTCTCTCTTCCTTCCAAATTTTTCACTATCCCGTCCCCTTTTCTAACCCCTCCCGAACATCTCTTAAATTTGATCACATTGAATTGTGTTAAGAAATTATCTCAATGAAAAAACTTAATTGGTTTGTAAAATATTAACCTATATTTTTGGATCAATCGTGTCAAAGAAATAAAATAATGAAAAAATTAAAAGATCATGCGCTATATTAATCTATTATAATTATTAATTGCTTGCCCCATCCTTTCTAAGATGGATCTATTACAGTTTATCTATATATATATATAATATAATATATATATTATATATATGTAATATATATATATTTATAATATAATATATAGATGGCATGACCACTTACTTACTTTATTAAAACCTTAATTTTATTTTTATCCGATATTTTTAGTAGTTGTGAGGATAGTGGGTTTCGGTATATCTCAAAATTCTAGCATTTTCCATTTTAGATATAATTAAAAATGTTGTAAAATTAAATAATAATTAAAATATTTTTACTGTGAAATAAGTTATTCTTTTTGGCATGTGGTATTGATAAGCCATGGTATTGGTCCATGGTATTGTAACAAGTTTGATTTACAAGTTAATATCCATGGTAAGGTGAGGATGAATATTTATGGTTAAAAATATTGTCATATTGTTATAAAATATTTTGATTCTGAAATAATTTGGTTTTTTTTGGGCATGTAGTATTGATAATCCATGGTATTGACCCATGGTATTGTAACAAAGACTATTTTTTATAGGTTAATAATATTTACCATAATGTGGGGGTGAATATCCATGGCTAAGAGTCTTGTCATATTTTGGTTGTGAAAGATATTTTTTACAAGTCAATAATATCTACCATAATGTGGGGGTGAACATCTACGATTAAGAATCTTGTCATATTGTTATAAAATATTTTGGTTGTGAAATATGTTATGGTTTTTGGACTTGTAGTATTCACAAGCCATGTTATTGGCCCATGGTATTGTAACCAAGGCTATTCACAAGTTAATAACAAAATCAAAATATAACACACTAAATTATGGTGTTTGGACTTGTAGTATTGACTAGCCATGGTATTGGCCCATGGTATTGTAACAAAGCCTATTCACAAGTTAATAACAAAATCAAAATATAACAAGATGAATTTTATTATTTTTATTAATCTAACTTTTTATTATTAATTGAGGCCATATTTAAATGTTTACACTCATCCCAATATTATTTTCAACTTCTTCTTCTTCTTTCTAATTTAGAATCTTACCTAAAAATAACAAATTCTTTTTACAAATAAATCATTTAACCTAATTGCAATTTATGTATTTGGTTCTATGTTATAAATATTTCTTTTCTTTTTCATTTCCACTTTAGCATTGGGTTCAAATAATATATTCATTTGTACACAGGTATGAATTTGGACTCTGGAGAGTTCTTCCTTTTTACTAAAGATGATCATTTTTACTAAAAATGGTTATTTTTTCTTGTGGTAAACAATTTCAAGGGTTTATATGATCAAAGAATGAATTTCATCTAGATTTGAGGGTTTAATGATTATGATAATGCAGATCTTGATTGCGGCCAACAATCATCAAAAGACAATGGACAAGTAAGCATTTTTCATCTCCTTACTATACAAAGGGTTTGGTGACTATGATAATGTAGATCTTGATTGCGGCCAACAATTCATCAAAAGACAATGGACAGGTAAGCATTTTTCATGGCCAACAATACATCCAAAGACAATGGACAAGTAAGCATTTTTCATGTCCTTATTGTACAAATCCGTTCACTCCTCCATAACGTTTCTGGGTCAAAATGCATGATATTTGTTTTTTATTTTCACTTTTTTTAGTGGTTGATTGTTTGTGTAATGGACTCTACCATGCCCAAATTCAAAGGGCTCAAGTGATGCAAGAAACTTTTCAGGTAGGATGCAAATACTAGACCTTCCTAAAACTTTGTTACATGAAATTAAAATTTCTTGTAATCATGAACATAAAATATTTTATGTTTCATCATTAGATTTTGATCTCAATGCCTACAATCTTAAACCATGTTACTATATTTTAAGTAGAATATACTTAGATCCATTAAACCTTACAACTCTCCAAGGCTTAGGTTAATTTCCGCTAAAAAGAAGGAAGTTGAATGTGTTTTGCAATTTAGACTCAATGCTTATAGAAAATGATTAAAAATGGAAGAACCCAAATGGTTCGATAACTTTTAACCACTCATCAATTTCCAATACCTTTGATATTATTCTAAACCTAAATAGAGAGAGTAGAAGAAGAAGAGGAGCCTAGATGAGGTGGATCCTGACATGCTTGATACTTTTCAAAAGATTGGCATGCCCTTGACTAGAAGAAGAGATTGACCAACGTTGTTGTAGATGTTGGTTTTTACATTGTTTTCATTGCTACCATGCATAGCTAGACTCTATAAGAAGTTGAGGTTGTCTTTTGCTTGTTATAATAGGTAATTCAGGAGGATCTTGATCTGGTTAGGAAGTATCTTGGCAGGGTTGTTCCTCCTACTGATAACTATTATACTGCATTGTAAATTTTTTTTAGTGGTAGCTCCTTCTATGAAATCCACAAGCACACTTTGTCATCGATGGAAATATCCACTTATTTCAAGATGAATGAGACGGAGACCAGGAAGTTTGAGAGGACTTTTATTGTTGTAGATGAGAGGAGTTCTGTGAGGTGAGAGGAGTTATGTGACATATATTGAAGGATTCACTGCACCATTTTATGACACCAATCATCTCCATACCATAGTAGTGGATCTCTATTGTACTAAGGGAGAAACGATAAAGTATTCCACTGTAAAAAATTGGTATGTCGGGGATGAGTGATCTAATAATCATCCTGTGAGTGACCTCAGTTAAAGATTTATTAAATGAAGGTATTACAGATTCATGTGCTCGTGTGTGTGTCTATGTTATTTAAGCAACGGATCAATCAAGTTGCCAATATACAGACAATTGAATGGAAAGACAATAGAGAAATACAATAAGCAAATACAAGAACATAATAAATTAATAAGGATTTCACCCTATTCTCTAGGGATACATATCCAGTCTAGCTTCAGTGGTGGCCTTATTTTATTGTGTTTCAAGCAAAGAATTATAATGCCGGAGCTCAATATGAGTCACCTGAAACAGATTTGCTTGGCACGGTGGTTATTGGATTCCCCAAGCCACTGGAATGCACAGGCTCTTTTGCCTATCAGCTCCATAACCTTTTGGTCTACAATGGAAAGAGCCCAATGTGGTGCTCAATCCGAATAGATCCTCTCTGGGATGGCTTGAATCCCTCAAGCTCTCTGGTGCTCGATGCTGCCTTTGGTCAACTCGGCCCTCTGTCCTATTTTGCTTTTGCTTTACTGTCTTTTCCCCTGTGTTCCATCCTCCTCTTGGGATTCTGGTTCCTCTGTCTCTCTCTTTGACTATGTATTTTATCTCTGTTCATGGCTTTAAGCCATTCGTTTCAATGTTTGTTCAGTTCCTCTTTCGCCTTCGTCGAATCACTTGCTATAGCTATGCTAATTCACTTCGTCAGTTCGTTTTTTCTGTTACATCATGGAATGAGTCTTCCACCACCTTGGCAGTCAAATCATATATAAATTTTTACAAATTGTGGCTTAAACCCCCGTTGATTCCACTTTCTCCATCGGGCGCAATATCAGCTGTTAGATCTAGAGCCCCCAAA
Organism: Pinus taeda; assembly: GCA_000404065.3. NCBI lineage: Eukaryota > Viridiplantae > Streptophyta > Pinopsida > Pinales > Pinaceae > Pinus > Pinus taeda. The sequence goes on along the minus strand of APFE030577358.1, from coordinate 13,498 downwards.
TCTAATGTTTTTCACTCATCCCACTCGGTTGACTAGCTCATCCATTAACGCACGATTAAAGGTAGTTTTCTCTCTCCACCACTTGCCATGGGTTGACCACTGAGTGGGAATCGCTCCAATTTCTCCAAAACTGTTTACCATTTGAGGGCAGCGCAATCAATACTGCAGGTTTGTTTAAGCACGGGTATTGCCTTGTCCTTTAGTGCTTTTTCACTTTTCACCCGCGGTTCTCCGGCTCCCCATGCATCTGAGTGCTCAGGGATTCTTCATTTCGGCCCTTTTCACCCTAATCACGCATCAAAATCCACCTCTGTTTCCCCATTTGGGGCTCCCAAGGGCTAATTCGGCCTCCCGCGTAGTCTCCATGGGCCTCGGTCAGCGTGCTTTGACTGGGGTCCTCATCGTTCCATGCTAGCTACTATTGCCACTAGTTCAGGGTGATTTTGATCGCTCTTTTGGATTTTTTAGAAGTTTTTCCTGACCTAGTATAGCCGTGGCTTTGTTTAATCTCCATTTATGGATCCAATTTGGATCACGGCCTTCCCACTGAAAATATTTTGGACCACCAAAAGTTGGTTTTCCTTCAAGCATCGACCAAGTGAGGGTACTGCTATCTCACTTGCCCAATTGTAATCCACTTTGCACTGCTCAGCTTAGAACCTTTGAGGCCAATTCAGAGGTACTCGACATCCCCTTTGCGCAACGTCCTTACCTTCATGTCCAAGAATGTGTCTTCTTGCAATTTGTTAAGATATTTAGGTAGTAGGTCATCAATAAAAGGCAATTGACTTTGCTCTTCAGGATCCTCAATCATTGAAGGTTCAAACAATCTCAAGTAATCTGCATTTATGACTGGGTAGATGTGCATGTAAGCTGGTAGATCAAGGTGAAAAGCATTTTCACCAATCTTCTCAGGTATCCCAAAACATCCATACCTGATAGGCTTTAGCCTTTTACCTTCACCTTGCATCTCATCCTTGCTGATATACAGCCAAACCTAGTCTCTAACTTGAAATCTATGCTCCATTCGATGCTTGTCATGCCTAGCCTTGTATTTGGCTTGGCTCTTTTCCAGATGTTCCTGTACTGCCTGGTGGATCTCCTGGATCTGTTCAATGAACCTAGTTGCCTTGTCCACATCATTGTTTCCATCAATTGTGGTATCTTTACCAAAGACAAAATCCAAAGGATACCTTCGTATGAAACCAAAGAAGGTCTCAAAGGGAGATCTCTATGTAGAAGAGTGTTTTTCTCTATTGTAAGCATGTTGCACATAACACAAATGTTCATCCCAAAGCTTAGGATGTTTGTTGCAATATCCTCTGAGTAACTAGATCACTGTCCTGTTAACTACATCTATCTAGCCATCGGCTTGTGGATGAAAATTTGTGCTTTTCTTCAGTTGGGTGTCCATCAGCTCCCACAGACTTGACCAAAACTTCCCCACAAATCGGGCTTCTCAATCAGATACAATAGAAGTGGGTAATCCAAAATGGCCCCATACACGTTCAAAGAATAATTTTTCAGTTTTTTGAGCTGTAATCTGTTTATTACAAGGTATCAAAATACACATTTTGCTGAACCTATCCATAGCCACATATCGATAATCATGAATTTTTCTAGACTTAGGTAGTCCTCCAAAAAAATCCATGGAAACACTTTCCCAAGGGTGAGAAGGAACTAGTAAAGGAGTGTACAAGCCTAGTTTTCTATTGGCACACATAGTACACCCTCTTACATATCTAGAAATTGTCTCATTCATTTTCGACCAATAACAAAATATTTGCAGCTGTGAAATTGTTTTACTTACCCCAAAGTGACCTAATATCAGAGAAGTGTGTGCCTCTCTAATTATCTTTACTCTATATGTTTGTGGAATGCAGAGTTTCCCACAATGATATAAGAGTCGGTCGTTCACATGATAATCCAATTCTTATACCTTTTTGCCTTGACTCAAAGTCACATATACATCTTTAGGTGAATATCTTGAGAATATTGTTCAAAGTAGCTTTCATGTAGTACAAAATTATGCTTAAGTATAGTAGATGGATTTATAATTGGTCTAGATAACATGTTTGCAACTTTGTTATGTATGCCCTTTTTATATCTTATGACTAAACGAAACTGTTGTAGAAAACCAATCCATCTGTAATGTCTTTATTTATGCAATTTAGTCTGGGAGTGTAGATATTGAAGTCGTTGATGATCAGTATGTATTACTGTCTCTTTGCCCATTAAGTAATGTTTCCACTTTTTCACACTCTAAACTAATGCATACAATTCTTTATCATATGTAGGATAGTTAACTACTGCAGGATTAAAAGTCTTAGAATGATAACATATGGGTTTACCATGCTGTGTCAACACTGCTCCCATGGCATAGTTACTAGCATCTATTTGGATCTCAAACGGTCTTTGTAGATCTGGCAGTGCTAGTACAAGTGTTGTACTAATCTTTTCTTTCAATGTGTCGAAGGCTTTCTGATGTTTGCCTCCCCACTGAAACACCTTGTTCAATCTTGTCAAAGCATGTAAGGGAGCTGCAATTGAGAAAAAATTAAAAATGAACTTCCTCCAATATTGTGCTACTCCTAAGAAGTTTCTCACTTCTATAGCATACTTGGGTTTACGCCAGTTTAAAATGACTGCCACTTTAGAGGGATATATTTTCAATTCACCACCCCCTACTAAATGACCCAAATAATTTATTGATGTTTTTCCAAATTCACATTTTGAGAGTTTAACATAAAGTTTTTCTCTTTTCAAAACATCCAATGTCTACTTATCATGCTTTAAGTTTTATTCCCACGTTTGACTAAAAATCAAAATTTCATCCAGATACATAATAACAAAATCATCAAGAAAAGGCCTGAGTACATCATTCATTAATTTCATGGAAGTAGCAGGGGCTTTGGTCAAGCAAAAAGGCATAACCACCAACTCATACAAACCCTACTTTGTTTTGAATGTAGTCTTCCATGCATCTTGCTCTACAACTCTGACCTGATGATATCCATTGTGCAAATCTAGCTTGGTGAAATAAACAACTTCCTTCAGTTGATCTAAAAGATCATCTATGCAAGGAAGGGGATAGCAATTTTTTATTTTTATCTTATTCAGTGCTCAGTAGTCAATGCACATTCTCCATGAGCCATCTTTCATTCTCATGAAAATGACAGGTGACCCACATGGTGAAGTGCTAGGCCTGATGAATCCCTTCTTAAGCAACTCCTGCACCTGCTTCTTGATTTTAGCATTCCCTAAAGAAGACAACCTGTACATCCCAATGTTAGGCAATGGAACATCTTTATGCAAAATAATATCATGTACTATTTCCTTTTTGGGTGGTAGACCTTTACGTTCCTAAAACAGAACATCATATTCTGAAACAATGTTTTCTATATCAACTTGCTACTGAGCATTACAACCCTCAAATACATTGGTTTTATCAGGTTTCTTTTCCTTTACAACCATTAGTAGGAATTGTTTGCATGAATTTATCATTCTTTTCATTTGCCAAAAATTTATGAGAGTATAATTATTCTTGAGCCTTTGAGCTCTTACAAAGTATTTGATTCCATCTCTAACAAGTAGATACTTGTTCTTAGCTCTAGAGAAAACAACGTTTCTGTCATACAAGTAAGGACTTCCTAAAACAATTCCACATATATCCAAACGAGTTATGTCTAAATCAACCTCATCTAAATGCTGACCCAAAAGAAAACTTGAGTTTGCATTGTCTAGTCACTTGTAGTTGTGCTTTGTCATTCAACCATCCTAATGGGTATGGTTTCTTGTGAGGTGTAGTTACTAATCCCATTTTCTTTACAATTGCTTCAGAAATCAAATTTACTTGTGAGACACTATCAAACAAAGTATCAATCTTTTTATGTTTGGAAATAACTCGAATATGGAAAATCTCATGTCTTTTTCTCTCATGTTCTTCATCAATAATAGTTTGAGCAGAATTACTAGTAGATGCTTCAGAATTCTTACCTTTTATATCTATGGTTGTAATGATTGCTTCATCTCCCGAGTCTGACCCCAAATCTTTCTGAATAGCTACAACAGTCTTCTTCTTCTTGCCCTCAAACTTCTTTGGTCTCAGCTTTAGATGCAGAATCCAATAGTGCTCATCACCATGCCCCTCCTTTTTACAGTGAGTGCATGAAGCTTTGTGTTTATGTGCAGTGTTAGCCTTCCTTTCCTTCCACTTTTGCTTTCTTTTCTCCTTTCTCTTGTTTACAGTGGGTTGGGATGGTCCCCCAACTTCTGGATTTCCATTCCTTCCTCTAGCCTCTAGATGAGTAGCTTGTACAGATACCTCATCTATACTAGTGGGATTGAACATGAGGATGGTATGCCTCATGTAGCCATGTAGACCACCAATGTACTTCAAAAGAGTCTCTGGTCAATCTAATGAGATCCCTAGAATCAATGATCTCTTTCTAAATTCTTGAGTTTACCCTCGCACACTTTTCCCTTTCAACTGCCGAAGAGTTTGCCAACTCGTCATGGCTTGTTGCATGTAGGCCAATGGATAGAACTGCTTTTTGATTGCAGAAACAAAGTTACTGTAGACAGAGATAGTCTTCCCATGTCTTTTCATGTTAGCTTGGGTCCTGCCCTCCAACCAAACCAAGGCAGTGCCTCCTAGGCATAGGTTTTCCATCTGAATTTTGATCTTGTCTGAGTCAATTTTTTTCACTCTGCAATACACATCAATTTGTCTAATCCAATTTTCCAATTTTTCAGCATTTAGCTCTCCATCATATATAGGAAAATCAAATTTAACATCTAGCTTAATCAAAGATGTTTTCTTATTACGCACAGGGCTATCAGGAGGTGTGAGAAAGCTTTCCTCTTTCCCTTTTCCTTTTGAGTTGTCATGGGAATGAGACTCATCTTCTTCTTTGTCTTGTTTAGAACCTAATGAATCTTCATCCTTATGCTTTCTAAAGTCCGTATACATTTTTTCTACCATGGACTTTATATCTAGGAAACTTTCTATGAATTGAGGGTCTAGCCATATAGAACCTTCTTCTGACATTGTCTTCTGAGGATAGACACTCCCAATTTCAGGATTAGTTTTGACGAACTCTCCTTCTCCTAATTTGAGCTTCGATCTAGTGAGCATTCAACAACTAAACCAACACAAGCTTGTCTAACCTTACAACCTTGAGCTCTAATACCACTTAATCTGATAATAACCCTGTGAGTGACCTCAGTTAAAGATTTATTAAATGAACGTATTACAGACTCATGTGACGGTGTGTGTGTCTATGTTATTTAAGCAACGGATCGATTAGATTGCCAATACAAATACAATTGAATGGAAAGATAACAGAGAAATATAGTAAGAAAATACAAGAACACAAGAAATTAATAAGGAGTTCACCCTATTATCCAGGGCTACGTCTCTGGTCTGGCTTTAGTTGTGGACTTATTTTATTGTGTTTCACGTAGAGAATTACAATACAGGAGCTCAATATGAGTCACCTAAAACAAATTTGCTTGGCAGGGTGGTTCTTGGATTCCCCAAGCCACTGGAGTGCACAGACTCGTTTTCCTACTAGCTCTGTGACCTTTTGGCCTATAATGGAAAGAACCTAATGTGGTGCTCAGTCTAGAGAGATCCTCTCTGGGATGGCTTGAATCCCTCAAGCTCTCTGGTGCTCGGCGCTACCTTTGGTCAGCTCGGCCCTCTGTCCTCTTCTGCTTTTGCTTCACTGTCTTTTCCCCTATGTTTTGTCCTCCTCTCGGGATTCTAGTTCCTCTGTCTCTCTCTCTCTGACTGTATATTCTATCTCTGTTCATGGCTTTAAGCCATTCGTTTCCATGTCTATTTAGTTCCTCTTCCACCTCCATCAAATTGCCTTCTGCAGCTGTGCTAATTCACTTTGTTAGTTAATTTTTTTCTGTTACGTCATGGAATGAGTTTTTTGCCACCTTGGTAGTCAAATCGGACATCAAATATTTAAAAATTGTGGCTTAAACCACCATCAATTCCACTTTCTCCATCAGGTGTGATCTCAGCCGTTAGATCTGGAGCCCCCAGATCCAATGCCATTCGCTCGTCCCAGGCAGTTGATTAGCTCAATCGTTAACCTGCGATTAGTAGCAAATTTCTCTCTCCTCCACTTGGCATGCATTGACTACTGAGTCAGATCGCTCCAATTTCTCCAAAACCGCTACCATTTGAGGGTGCCTTGATCAATACTACTAGTTTTTCGGAGCGCGAGTCCTACCTTGTCCTTTAGCACTTTTTCGCTTTTCGCCCATGGTTCTCCGACTCCCTACGCGTCCGAGTGCTCAGGGCTTCTTCATTTCGAGTCTTTTCACCCAGCGATGCACTAATCGCGCATAAAAATCCACCTTTGTTTCCTGATCTAGGGCTCCTAGTGGCTAATTCATCCTCCTACACAGTCTCCATAAGCCTCGGTCAGCGCGCTTTGACCGGGGTCTTCGTCGTTCCACGCTGGCTGCCATTACCACTCGTTTAGGGTGTTTTTGATCGTTGTTTTGGAATTTTTAGAAGTTTCTCCTAACCTGGTATAGCCATGGCTTTGTTTAATCTCTCTTTATGGATCCAATTCAGATCAATGAGGAATGCAGACATGGGATCCATAATTTTATTAGGAAAAGTGGTTTGTGCAATGGAGAGAAATCAAGGATTTCGTGGATGTGAGTAAAGACTCATTTGATGATCACCTTGAAATACTCAAGCATTGCTTTGAAAGGTGATGATGCAATTGGAGAGTTCTATTTTGTTTCCTTGAAAAATAACTATCAATAGGGGGGGAAATGATGATCCATATAGGGAAGAATTGTAGGAGTAGGATTGTTTCTAAAATTATATCTATAGGAAATTCAAGGAACTATTACAGAGGATTAGTGTAGGTGCAACCGAATTCTCATAATGCAAGGAATTTTTCACAGTGTGACTTGATGCTCATCGGTGACTAGACAACTACAAATGCTTATCGTTACATTCAGGTACAATTCAAGTTGCATTCTAAAGTCCCTAATTTCATTTATTGATAGTCATTCTTGTGTCCTTGTCTCTCTTAATTTCATTGTGGTAGGATTGGAATGGGTTAAAAAATCAAGCATATCACTGAGTAAAATAGACACCCACATGCCACTACATGTCATTGTGCATACTCTTTGTCTTCTATACAATGATAAGTGAGAAATATGATGTGTGCACAACTAAAAATCCTAGCAGGCATGGTGAATCCTATCTTAGCATGGAAATCAAAACCAAGAATCATAAAAAATCAATAAATTTGTGACATGGAGTAAAAAACACAATAAAAGATTCTATGCCAACATTGTCTATTTAGTGCAATATACTAGTAATATTTCTTAATTTTTAGAGATGGTGGATGTCATGAAGATGCCCTCAAGGAAAGTTACTAACTTGAACATAAGGTGGTCAGTGTAACTATGCAACTATTTACTTTAAATAGGATAAATTTAGGTAATTAAAACAAGAATTAAAATCAGTAGAAACACCATCTGTGTTTATTTTAAATAGGCTAAATTTAGGTAATTAAAAAAAGTTTGAAAATCATTAGAAACACCATACCCACATCATTTTATTTCTAGTTGTACAAGATAATATTGAATAAACTTATGAGAAATTCCATTGATCTAGGGATCTTTTGCTTATAGATGTATGAAAAGAAACACATTTGAAAATTGTAGCTTAAAACAAGAATTTAATGTGCACATGAGGAAAGAAGAAGAAACAGATAAGGCATAAAAAGAAGACAGCAAGACTTGATAACGAAGTTTATCCAACTCAGACTATGTCTCTGGGCCCTGCTCAATCAATCGGGAGGCCTTCATTCATTAAATGGCACGAAAATAAGAGAATACAACCATCAGTTACATAAGAAAAGTATTATACATCAATTCTAAAAAATGGTTGACAAAAGGAGAACTCATATAGAGAAATGGATAGCACCACTACATCTGTAGCATTGAGAGGGGTTGAAAACATATAAGATTTTTCCAATTCAAGCAAAATGCGCTATTGGCCCTCCTACGCTGCTCCTGCCTCAAGCTATGTGCCAAAATCCTCTCCCCCTGTACTCTTCCATGTTGGTCAGGTTAGAATAACATAACGCCGCTTACAAATAGGGAGTCTGTTTGTTTAGAATAAAAGTTGTTCAGATGGAAGGATCGGTGGGCATAACAAACCCTGAAAATAGGCCTTTTTCTACTCAAATAGATAATACACAAAACATTGGAAAAAATCGATTAAAAGCCTTCTGCCATGTTAGGTTCTTATACCAATAGGTTTCATCTTTCATGATTGACAGTGGAAGGGCAAAATATGTTCATCATTGCAGGCTGCAAAGGTTCCATATTTTGTGTACATACTACAAAAAAATTAAAAACTTAAAAGAGGGTATGCCTTAAAAGAATAATCAAAAGGCAAGAAAATCAAGTGGTCAAGAGAAAAGTGAAAATGAACCCCAAACTAAAGCCAGGGGAAAGGGCCAATTAACAAATGCCACTACTAAGCTTATTTGGCAGTGTCATGTTATGCAAATACTACTGCTAATCACACTTGATGGATGGCCCAACAATCTAAATTGGACCATGCCATGGTTAAATTTCTTGCTGCAGAATAGAGAATGTTCCCTGACCAAACAACTCAAGCTTGGCAGATGACTAGCTAGGTAGATAAACAAAGGTGCCCAACTGCTTAATCTGGGGCCTTGAAAGAAATAACGGTAGGTATTAGATAGGAGGGCAGTCAAAAGAAAAAGAGGACAATCTGGGTCTGCTAGTTCAAGTGCACCCACCTTTGAAGAAAATATGTTAGGATTCCTAGGATGGGTAAGTAGTGCAAGGTTGCAGAAATGGAGAACCATCACCAATTGGCCTATTAAGTGCAAAAAACTTATGCCACTCAGGGTATTGGCCTCAAAAGCAAAGAGTGGAGGAATAGCATTGGAAGCATGTCTAACTTCCCCATTTCCCCCCCAAATTTCATTTTACTAACACTCCCAAGGGCCTTGAGACCTGCTCAATTGTCGAGCTCCACTTCATTGCATCACAAATCACTGGGTCAAGCCATGAAATTCAAGCATGAAAAGAAGCCATATTTTTTCTGTAAAACATCTTTCTCATCATTTCATTATCTTCAAAATTTCAAGTTAAATTCTACCTAGTAGAACTTAGCTTTACCCCTTCATTCACCTCACAAAATCATGTTAACCACTAATGTATTATGTAGCTCCCTAACTCACCCCTTCTTTCCTAATTCTATTAGAATCTATGAAAATCTCCCCAAAAATATCTATAAATACCCTCCTCCTAGCACTATAGCTATATATCCCTTCCTTGGGAAATATTAACCCCTCAAGGGTTAGTATTAACCCTCAATCATCCTAAAACTATGGGGGTTGGCAAAAAACTATGGCTAAAAATAAAAAATCAAAGACCCCGGCCTTGCTAAAACCCTTAACCCCTTTTCCACTCTCTAAATCGGGTTTGTAATGTTTATTTTTATTTTTATTAAAGCATTAATAAACGCGAAAAAACCGAAAAAACTAAAGTTTCTAACCCCCCGTGCCCTATTTTATTAAAATCTAATTAAATATTAGGGCGGGCCCCTGGTGTATTAATGCGTCATCACCTTGTGATTCCCGCCCACCGTGCGATCTGCCGCCCCGCCCATCCAACGGTGGGTGGTCAATTCTATATGCAACCCGCCCGACCTTTTGCATCCGGGGGATGGTCAGTATTGCCGCCGTACCCCCGCCACGCGTCAGGGGCCCGCGGTGTTCGCTGCCCCCCCCCCCCCCCAAACTGCTTACTGCCGTAGACCCCTTCGGGGAGATTTCTTACCACCTTCCCCCAGCGCTGACGTCACGCCCCCGTCAGCGTGACGTCACCCCTACTTGCCGCCGCCAGGCCTCCACGTCGCCCCCGGCCACTGTGTCACCCTGTCCACCCTGCTACCGTGTCGCTGCCACCTGGGCACCCACATCAGCTACCATGTCACCCATCCGTACCCGGGCCCATGATGATGTCAGCATGACATCATCACAAAAAGGCGCCAATATGCCAAAAATGGATAAAACAGCGTCAATTTACCGTTATTTCGCATTGTTTTCTACGTCTTCTGGAGCTCCTCTGCATGAGAAATTCAACCAACAACAGTCAAAAATCAAAATCTACCCACCAAAATTGCTACCGCCTCCATTACCAACCCAAGTACCTACAATTCCTCAAGTTCGACCGGTGCAAATGCCTCCTACACCATTAAAACTAGGTATTTGCCACAGGCACCCTCTTTTATCCACTCTTCTCCTTTGCAATCCTACTTTCCTGCATAAAGAACTCAGCTAAAAGACCCACATTGTTAAATTCACCACTGAAATCTACTTAAAAAGCCATTGAAACCCCTGCGCGACGAATATCTCGAAGAAACCCATGACCCTCTGTGAAATTCACCATTTTTCCACAAAGAGCAATTAAAGAAGCCGAGCTACCGGCTAGAAGACTGAATTAACAGTTCCCTCACTCCTGCTAAAGGAATTCTCTACAAGTAACCAGCTAACCAGCTCAAACACACTCGTTCTTCAAAACAGAGTGCCCCACAGATTCATTAAGCCTGTGATAGCTGCCTTGCACTGCCAAAATGCTCACAGCAAATAGAGATCAGTAAGCCATTCCTCAGCATTCACATCAAGCTGGAAATGCAGTAAGCCACTAGCTAAAACAGGACAATGGCCACTCCAGTTGCTCTAGATGTAGTGCCTATAAATCCACCTAACAGAGAACTAGAAGCGATGCCACCAGTGGACAGTGATGCTCTCATCACAGACTTTGTGGCAGAGAGAAGCCACTTGCAAATATATTTCTAGCTAAGAAATAGTCACTTGGACAATAGTGACCTGTATGGCATCTGGGAATCCAATCTACCCACCTACTTCCTGCCTTCTATCAACATTTTCCCTGAAGTCATCCACCTCTGTGCAGAAAACTATGACCAGAAACTCAGGGCTGTGAAGTCTCCATCTGGGAGCATCCTCTTTTATATAACTCCAGATTCCATCAACCAGATG
>APFE030577355.1:112831-140374 GCA_000404065.3 Pinus taeda | reverse complement strand
AGCCACTCATGCAAGCAAGGAAGCAGTTTGGTTGCAAAGATTGTGTTCAAGTATGGGGTTAGTACAGGGAGCTATAAGGATAGACTGTGACAGCCAAAGTGCAATTTTCTTGGCAAAGAACCCTGCTATCATTCAAAGACAAAGCACATTGATGTTCAGTATCACTTTGTGAGGGATATGATAGAAGACAAAAAGGTGTTGCTGGTAAAGGTGGACACTTTGAAGAATATTGCAGATGCATTGACAAAATCTGTTAGCTCTGATAATTTCTCTTGGTGTAGAGAAACAATGGGTGTTTCAGGGTTGGAAAATGACTAAGCTCTCCTGTGGCCCCCTGTGGAAAGAAAACAACAAGTGGGAGATTGTTGGTTTGTGTTATATTCTTTCCACATAGTTAATAGGGGTTTGAGGGGTACCCGTAACCCCACTTTATGGGGTCCGGGGCAGCGCCCCGGAAAATTTTGGTTTTGGATCCTATGTTAGGTTGGGCGGACCCACCTATGGTTTTGTGCATGATTTTCGCACATGTTTTCTGGACGCGGTAGTTTTCGGTCCATGGTTTTGGACGCGATGGTTTTCGGTCCATGGTATTGGATGCTTTGGCGTGTATAAATATGTATTGTAACATTGAAAGGAAATAATGAAAATAATCAAGCTGGTAGTCTCAGTTTTGGGATCCAGTGGGAAATATCTGTGTATATGTGTTTTACGTGTTATGCTCTCGCATTTTTATTTTTCCTGTGATTTAGAATTCGTATGCAGGTAATTTCTGTACGGGTTAAAGCTACACTTTGTCCTTTAAAGGACCAAACCTTGACTGTCATGGAATTTGATGATGATTGACAAAAGACCTGAGCCAGCAGGAGCCAGACATGAGGGGGGGAAATGACTATAATGACCTTCTCCGTCAGATTACGGCATGCCCCTATCGGAATGCAACTGGGAGAATGGAGCGGGACACCTAATCATGAAATGCATAAAGAGTTTTGATCTCTGATGGAGGACTGACCAGACCGACTCTAACATTGGCTCCAATGGGGGATGGTAGCTCCTTGGAGGTGCCAAGAATAACAGATATCTGGAGGAGCTAGATAGTGCCTTCGTCCATTGGGCTATGGAGTCATCATTTTGATAAATAATACCGGACTCTGACTCATTTATGAAGCTGAAATGACCAAAAATCTGACTCAAACTTGACATTAAAATGACTTAAAGACTAATTTGAACAACTCTAATGAAACTGAAATAAAATGGTATTTACAATGACAGTGGAAGCAGCGTTTGATAACTTAGAAGTGGTAACACTTGAGCAGCCGACCATTGATCGACCCTCCTTGACAATCCTCTCCGTTTATTTCCTTAAGAAGAAAAGCATTCTGCCCCCGATATGCTGCGATCTTGAAAGGAACTTTCCAAAGGTTCTCGAACTTACCGTGCTTTCCTTTCTCCTTATTTCTTTCATCCCACTTCAGCACTACATCATCCACCTGAAATTTATCCACCTTTGCCTTTCTATCATAAATTTTCTTGATTTTCTCCTGCAATTTGGATGTGTTATTGAAAACTTCTTCTCTGGTCTGCTGCAAGTGGACCATTTGATTCAGCCTCCTTTGCATGGGATCTTCTTCAATGCCGACCTCCTGAAGAATTTTGACAACCGGGGCAGCGAGAGAGGAAGGAAATACTATATCAACTCCATAAACCAGCTCAAATGGTGACGTACCTATGGACTTCTTCTGGGTGACCCGATTTGCCCAAAGCGCATTTACCAACCTTTTATGCCAGCTCTTCTTGTTCATTTCTAGCAGCTTCTTGATTATGTTGACCAATGATTTTCTTGAAGATTTCGCCAATCCATTGCCTTGTGGATGATAGGTAGTTGAATGACCCAAAATAATGTGATATTTATGACAAAATTCTACCATCCGCTTTGATTTGAAAGCTGTTGCGTTATCGGTGATTAGCTTGTTCGGACAACCAAAACGAGACAAGATGTTATTTTCGAGGAATGAAATGATCACCGCATCTGTAGCTTGTATGGTGGGGATCGCCTCAATCCATTTTGTGAAGTAATCTGTGGCTGTGAGGATCCATTTATGCTGTCCAAAAGAAGCGGGATGAATTTCGCCAATGAAATCCAACCCCCATTGCTGAAAAGGGGTGCTCACCTCTATGGGCTTGAGTGGTAGAGGCTGTAACTTTCGCTTTCCTTTGAAAATTTGACACTTATGAAAGTGCTTAACCATCTTATATACATCAGCAAACAATGTCGGCCAATAGTACCCTGCTCTCAAAATTTTGTTCACTGTTGACTTCCAAAAGAGGTGACCTCCACAGTCTCCTTCTTGGTAGTCCTCCATGACTTGCTTTGCTTCCTTTTCCACCAAACAATTTAACAAAACTCCATCAGGATCTTTTCAATACAATGCTAAATTAAGAATGCAGAACTTGGCAGCCTTCAACTTAAGTGTTCTCGCTTTGTTTCTAGTCATGCTGGGCGGAGGTGACAAATTTTTAAGCACATATATGATATCAGAATACCATGGAGAAAGAGCAAACATTTCAGATATCGGAATTGGCAGTTCTTCATCGTTCTCATTGGACAAAGCAGCGATCAGATTTATGTCCAAAGCATGCAAGTTTGATTAAGCCATTAGCTTCGCCAATCCCCGCCCTTTCACCAGTTTTGTGGGCTTTATTTCTATGTCATATTCTAGCAAGGCTGCAATCCACTTGCCTCTTCTTCCTTCCGTATCGGCCTGCACTAAAACATCCTTTACAGCAGTGTTAGGAACATAGGCCAGAATGTGGGAATGTAGAATATACACCTGGAAATCTTTCAATGCCTTCACAAGTGCAAGAGCCTGCTTTTCAATAATGTTATACTTTAAAGATGCATCTCTTATAGCTCTGCTAAAAAATGCAATGGGTCTTTCATGATCATCTCTCTTCTGCAATAATACCCCTGCCATAATATGCTCCGAAGCAAATGAAAACAATATGAAATCCTGAGTATAGTCCGGGCTTACTAGAACTGGTGCTGAGGAAAGAGCCAATTGGACCAAATTGAAAGATTTTACTGCCTCTTCAGTCCATTTCATTTGGCTGTCCTTCTTAAGCATGTTTGTCATTTCTCTTAGATGCTCCATGAGATTAGGTACAAAGCGGTGGAGGAAGTTCATATTGCCATTGAATGATTGTATCTCCTTTTTATTCCGGGGTAGATCTATTTGCTGAATTGCTTGCACACGTGCCGGGTCAATACGGATGCCATCCTTGGAGATAATTTGTCTGATTAGTTTGCCTTCTTCCATGGCGAACAAGCTCTTCTTTGGATTCAGTGACAAGCCATATTTTCTGCACTTTAGGAAGACAATTTTAAGATGGTACATGTGCTCTTCATCAGATTTAGAAAACACTGTCAAATCATCCAAATACACCACCAAAAAGACATCCTTCTCGTTTTCAAAATCCAAGTCCATAGCACGTTGAAATGTGGCAACCGCATTCTTCAAACCGAAAGGCATTTTTGCATAATGAAAGGTCCCCCATGGGGTGGTGAACACTATCTTGTCTCGGTCATCCTCAAGGACAGAAATTTGGTTAACCATCAATCAGTGACATGCGAGATGACCCCACTAATTGCTGAAGTATATGGTCCATTTTGGGCAGTGGATAGTTGTCCTTCAATGAGACTTTGTTAAGATTTCTGAAATCGATGCATAAGCGAATATCCCCTGTCTTTTTCCTTACGGGTACCAAGTTTGAGATCTAATCTGAAAATCTGATTGGCACAATGATCCATGATTTGTACAACCTGTTGATCTCCTTTTCAATAGATGGCAGCAACTTTGGATTTAGCCTTCTCAACTTTTTTTTTGAATGGTTTTTGATAAGGCTTGATGGGTATAGTGTGCTGAATTATATTGGTTTCATACGTCTTTAAGTCAGAATAGTCCCAAGAAAACACATCTACAAATGAAGACATCAAACTGATGTATTTGTCCTTGATCTTTTGCGGCAATGCTTTGGACAATTTTACCAATTTAGGATTCACAGCTGTCCCGATATTGACCTCTTCCACACCCTTCTCTGTTGGCTGCAATGTTGGCTTGCAGGATACATCATCCTGATCGAAGAGTTCTTCTAGAGGTATCAAGCCTTTGGGAATAACATTACTCTTCAGCTGCAACACGTCCATTTCATTGATCTGCATTTCATATGTACCATTGCCTTTTCCATCATCATTTTCTTCATTAATTGAGGTCTCTTTAAACTTGCCTTTATTCTACAGAAAATCATCAATCTCATCATCATCTTGGAACACTTGCCAATATCTCTGATTGTCTGGAATGGTTGGACGGTGCTTGACATGGATTTCGAATTTGTTACTAGAGTTCATTGGGATTTTCAAACTACTCGCTGCCTTAGCAAGAGCATCGGTAATTCTATTTTGTATGTGAGGCACACATGTCAAGGTGTATTCTGAGAATAATTTCAAAATTTATAGGACTACATTATAGTAGGCCCGCATCCTAGGATGCTTTTCTTGATATTCGCCTCTGACCTACTTGATAACCAATTCAGAGTCGCCATATATTGAAATCCTCTTAGCGTTCAACTTTCTTAGAATCTTTAGGCTAGCAATCAGAGCTTCATACTCAGCTTCATTATTTGAACATTCAAAAGCCAACTTGTAACAACATACTCATACGTTACTATGGACCTTGTTTGGGGCGGAGAAGGGGCTGCGTACTCAAATTCCTATTCCAGTGCCATCATTTCCTACTGCTCCATCAAAATCCATGGTCCACAAACCTTCTTCCTCCTCTTGCAAGTGCTGGAAATCTATTTGTTGTGCCTTGCCTGCTTGCTGTCCATTGCTTTCAGATGATTGCCCAACGATATTCTGCTATTCTTGTTCCTCTTTCTTCAAAACTTCTCTGAAATTTTCTGTTATTTCCGGAATATCACCTGCTTCTACCAACTGACTATCTATATCATTTAAACTATCTGAATACAAAACAAAAGACTCTAAATCTGTATGTACATAGTTAATAGGATGATTTATTGGTTCTCCTTGCTTGTGATCATGTACTTCATTTTTTGTTCCTGATATAATTTCCTCATTTGTCCAAATACTGGAATCGTTGCATAGGAGAAATCTAGCTGTAGTGTCCCTTTTAGTTTCGCTACCCAAGACCTGGAAAGAAGCATGCCAAACCTTGGAGGAATGTCTGCCACCACAATATCCATCAAAACATTCTTCATGGGGAGCTGATTCAAACTCAAAACCAAGTCTTTGATGAGACCTATACATCCTACTCTACTGGAATCGAACGAATAGAGATCATGACATTGTCGGGTGATGTGTAGACCAAGCTTGTCCATGATTGCCTTGGGCATGAGATTGTGAGAGGCTCCGGAATCAAACATGGCGTTATGTAAAACAAAATCATGCAACCTTAAACTGATGTAGAAAGGTGGCACATCGCTACCATGAGACTTGCCATTTGATGCTGGCCCAAAAATCATTTCAGGCTGATCATCTTCAACATCCACCATGTCGGACATTGGGTCCAAATTTAACATTTTAGATACTTGTCCTTTATAGCTGCTGTTCTTCAATATTTCAGTCAAAGGGATGGATATTTTTAGTTTGGAAATCTAATTCTCTAAATTGAAGGTGGGAATCCTTTCCACCTCTTTGACCGGGATTTATTTCCTCTCCCTTTCTTGGGATGTAACTTGCTGATGTGTTGGTTCTGCTGATGTTGATTTGCTGCTCTCCGTTTCAACCACCTCCTTTCCTTTCCTTTATGTACCAGCTAAATCATTCTTTGGCACTTCAACAACCTTCTTTTTCTGAATGGGTCTGACTGGCACATCCCTGTTTCTAAGTGAATATCACTGCTGTTGGGCGGACAAAGCATTCATGTAGCCTCTTTGGTATTCATCTAATTGCTCCTCCAAGACGGTGTTGCTTGCTAGAATGAAATCTCCATCTTTGTGTGCAACTGAATTCTTTGCATACTCCTTCTCTTCAGTGAGATAAGTAGGCAAATCGTCAAGAGTAAAGAGATGATTTTCTTCACCTATTACATTCCAGTCTTCATCTGATTCCGGTCCATGCACAAAATTTCGCTGCAAAGGTGTTTGCATTGGTTGTTGTGCAATCGGCTCTTGAGCTCGCTGATCTCTCTGTCTTATTCTATACTGTGGTTGTTGCTGGCCACAGAAGTTAGGATTTCTAACTTGTGGCTCCGGTTTGTCAAGTTTCACTCTCTCAAGCATCTGCTCTACCTTCCAAAGTAGTTGATCTACTGAGGAAGATTCTTCCTTTGCAGTGACCTTTTTATCTGGTTTTGCTCTAACCCTCTTGGTTAGCAGATTCGATTCAACGCTGACTAGTATCTTCTGCATGTCTTCCATTGTAGCCGGTTCTCTTTCTCTCAATTGATAAGCCATATCAGCATCAAAACCATCCGGGAACTTCAACTTGGCTAGTCCAACGGGTGGCCTTAGATTATCTGGAATTTCATTATACACTGTATTGAATCTAATGTAATAATCTTGGACCGACTCACCAACGTTTCTCTTGATTTGCTCATATTCAGACAGAATTTGAAGAGGGTTCTTTTTCACTTCCCAGCAGTTTAAGAATTGTCTTTGTAGGTCTGCCAAGGTAGCGATACGTGCAACCGGTAAACCTCTGGACCATTTCCTTACTTGACCCACAAATGTTTGTACAAAAAGTCTCATTGCCACGTTTTCCGCATCTATTTCATGAAGTTCATAAAAGTCTACCATTCTATCCACATGCTACTGCGTAGTAATGCCATTAGGAGTGCCATCAAAGAATGGGATTTTGCATTGGTAATTAGTGGGCATATCATCTAAAATTTGAGGCAAAACAAGCAGTGTGAAACGTGTAGTCATCACTCTTGGTGGATTTGTCCTCGAAGGTGTTGGAGGAGTGTGCATAGTTTGTAAGGGGCTAGCAATGGGAGTTTGAAGCTGAGCTATTATGTAGATATCAATAGACTGGTTAGCCCTTTCCGTCTCCAAGTGTACAAGAAAATGTGGATCATGGACAATAGAGTCAACCACTCTTTCAGACTTGGTTTCAAACAACGATAATTCAAACTGCTCGTCAAACTCTAGCTCTTCAATATACTCAAAAATGTCCGGGCATGAATGAGATTTGAGCACAGGCAATATAGAGCTTTCTTGATGACGATTTCTTGAAATCAAATTGGGATTTTCTTAGATGAGTGGAGGGTCAGGATCTGGATTAGCTCTGGTGTATCTTTGAGAAGCCAACGTGCTATTGAGAAAAATCAAAGGACACAACCTATTTTACATCAGCCTATCAAATCCTAAAATTATCATCCAAAAGCTTAGAATTATTAAGAAGGAAGGGGATTTGATTTGTCCCCAGCGGAGTCGCCACTATGTTAGCACCTAAATCCACCTTAGGCTGAAAGAAGGCAAAATTCAGGGTAACCACAAACCATGCTCAGTCTGGTAGCTAGCCCTACCAGAACAGGAGAGGGCTCTCTCCGAGTCACGTTCAGTAGATAGATAAATGAAAAGGCCTGAGATGACTTTCAATGAACTATTTATCTTAGGCTAGTAAGTGAAAACAGATACAAGAAGTGATTTTTATGAATGACTGTGTTTTTGGGATGTTATGGGACCACTGGACCTTAATGAACAGAGAACTTAATACAAAGGCACGAATTATTTCGTGAGGCAAGGTAGGAAGAAAGCCTAGAAATTTAATTTTAAGATAGTGCGGAATGGAGAGATTGATTAAGAGGGTGAAAAGGGCATGGACAACATGAATCCATTTCAACATAAGAATGAACACTGAACATGAAATTTTCTCACAGGCAGAGCAATAAAATTGAATTCTACCTTAGCTAACTTAAAAAATTTCAATGGAAATGAATATGGAATGAGCTATGAAACATAACAAGATACATATGAAACCTAAGAGACACCTTTTCTACACTCACAACCACATGAATCCCATGAAAAAAAGCCACTTCCTTTCATTAATCCTCTGTAAAAAATATACAATGCAGAAACAAAGTTTCTTTCCCACAGTCTCCCAGAAGTTACAAGCCAACCAACCCTTTGCAAATGGTTTGCATACAATATGTAGAAAGTTCTAGGAAGAGATAGAATGCCCAAGGGTTGGGGAGTTACTTGAATCATTACAAACTGAAGGTGGAGAGCCAAACAACAGCTACAGGTGGAGCGCTACAAACATGACAAATGGCTTGGATGACCCTTTGCCTTCCTTTGCCACTTGGATAACTGACCATATGGAGTGAAAATACTTATAAAACTGCCTTAGGTGCCAAAAAATTGAAGTACATATGAGTGGGCCCACTTACAAAAAGTCGGGAAGCGAAATTTCACGAAATGGAGGCATTCTGGCCCTTTTTCCTATATGCGTCACGCCCTTTTCCTGTATGCACCATGCCACTTTGAGGCCAGTTTTGAGGGACTTTCCGGAGTCCAAAATGTGCCCAAGTGTGCTTGTTGGAAAGCTTGTCCTGTCTACTTTCCAACCTAAGTGGAATTCTTGAATTTGGAGCTCATTGGCTCCTCCAAATCTTCATTCTCCCAAGACTGCTTCCTGTGTGTCAAAATAGGGGCAGCGAGGCCATTTTTGAGTGTATTTTGCCCTTTTGGTGGCCAAGATCTTCTCCAAATTTCTTGTTCCCAGTGCCAGTAATTTTGATTTTGCATGCCTAATCCAAAAACGCAAACCATTTCTCATTTGGAGCTCCCAATCTTACGTGTCACGCCTGTGGCGCAACGCGTATAGAGAAAAAACCTGTTTTTGTGCCAAAAATTTGTCATGTCACCAAAATTTTCCCAAATTCCTTGAAACTTGGGCTAGAGGTCCTCTATGAAGTGCTATGCTATGCCAAGGAAGCTTCAGCCAAGATTCGAAGCTGATCTTTCTCTTTTTCCTCTTTTGCTTCCTTTGTTGCTTTGCTTAATTTAGCCTTCAAGCTCCTTATTCGGGCCTTTGCTCTCATCTTCCGTGCCCTGTAATGACAAGCCATCCTCCTCAGTATGGATTTGTCCTTGTTTTCCTTCTCCAAAATTTTCTCCAAGTGTAGATTGACCTGATCCAACCAAGACTCACGGTCGTTGTTGATCTCTTGCTCCAAGGTAGTGAGCTCGATCCTCCTCTGCGGGCAGCTTGTCGATTTTCACGGATGCTTTACAGCTCCATGATCATCTGTTGGTCCTCAAGCTATTTCTTTCTCTACTCTAGATACTTGATGACCCATCTAGCCCTCTCGAAATTTAGTATCAAGTCTTTGATCTCCGTGTCCTGCTCCTGAATGGTCATCCTGAGTTTGGCATTTTTTGCCCCTGTCTCTTCATCCAGAATGAGGATAACATTGGCCTCCTATGCACCTGATGGCCCCTCATCATGCACGGGCTCCTTGCCCTTGTTCAATCCCTGTGTAGTTGATGCCGGAAGCAAGGCCCCTTCCGCCCCGTGTGGAGATAACACTCGCTTTGCTGCTGCAAATAAGTTCCTACTGCCTTTCTGATATGTCACCAAAAATGGCATGATCGTGGTCTCATGGTGCTCATGCTGATAAGAAGGACCACCCAACTCATGCTCGGGCTCTGATAGTACCTGTGGTGTGCTAAAGAAGTCACGGGAGATGAATTCCTCCCAAGCAATGCCTTGCAATCCCAACTGATGATCTACCAAAATCCGGATAAGAGCGAAGTGATACACACTGTTAAGCTGCTGCTGAGGGGTCTTATGTAGCATGAAGGTGTTCATCCTCTTTATATTCCTGCATATGAAAAATGGGAGGTTCATCATCCTCACCCTGCTAAAGTGCATGAGCAAGCGGATATGATAGGCATACAGTCTAGAGAACCTCCCCTCACAGCTGAAGTATTTCATGATCAATCTCATGAGCGGAGCATACTCATTCTTCAAGTATCTGAAGGGAAATACTCTTGTGATCTCATTCAAGAATCTGGTTTTGATGTAAGGCTCATAGTGTTGCCTTTCCACCTTCTTCTTCTTATGCCACTTCTCCCCAACATTTGGTATAGCTATTGCCACTGATATAGTTTTGGGTGTCAATGTGAAAGTGACCTCGGCCAAGGTAGACTGACCTCCATGTAGATGAAGCACAAATAAATGGGCCAACTCATGATGAACTATGACATTTGTCACCCTTTGACAAAACCCGAAACATGATAAGTACTGGAAGGATGACATGGTAAGAGGGCATGCTTGTAACTCGGTGAGGGTAGTGGGTTCATCCCTGACATGTTTGCCACTCTTGTGGTGTCTCCTGGGAGCCTGCTCTTTTGAGGATGAGTTACTCTGTGTCTCCCTCTCATACTCAGATGAATGTTGTGATGACATGACTGCAATGTGGGCTGTGATTAGGCTGCCCCTTTGATGACGGTGTGAGGTTGGGCGCCTTTGTAGTATCTGTTACCAAGGGGAACAAATGAAACAGGGAATGTTAGGAAGGGAGTGATGAAATGGGGATAGGGTTTATAGGGAGAACTATTTTAGGGGTGTGGGAAGTGTTTGGGGCATTGTGATGGGGTAAGGTTTAGGTTTTCTATTGAGAAATAGGAGGAGGGGGAAGGGAATATGATTTTGGTAGTGTTAGGGTAGTGATAATGGGGAAAAAATGACATAGGGGAATAAGGGACAGGGGTAGCGTAGGAAAAATAACCTTGGCAGCAACAACACTGTTACACAACCCTAGCAAGCTGGTTTTTCTTTGGTGTCTTCTTGTGTTTGCTTAATGGAATGTTTTTTCATTCAATCACCGGCAATAATCCACCATATTTTTATCGAATTTGCTGCACAAATGAGTTTGAGAGCCTACCTTGCAGTTAGAGGCACTTCACACAAATTTTGAGGGAGTTTTAGCACGTTCTGGGTGCTTTATCTCTATGCGTCGCGCCCCTGTCTGTGTGCGCCGCGCTCCGAGTGTACGCCGCGCTCATTATGGGCTTGAACGGTGGGCGGGTGCTGTGTGCACTGCGCCCTGCATGTGCGCCACACCCTTGCCTGTGTGCGCCGCGCCCTTGTCTTCACCTCCAACCGACTTCCAGCTCCTCGTTTGCTCCTCGGACTGTATGCGCCGCGCGCAAAGCCCAGTGCGCCGTGCTCTGGGTATGTGCCACGCCCTCAATAAACTTGCACTGTGGGCAGGCTGCGTGTGCGCTGCGCCCTCTGTGTGCGCCGCGCTCTCTGAGGTCGCCTCCAACTCACTCGATCGCTCACCAATGCATGCTCACGCCTCTCCAATACTTATCCAAGGCTTGTAATGGCACAATTCCTTTTCTTTTGACATAAATTGGTATTTATAGCCTTGGAAGAGATGGGTTTAATTTTTTCCTCTTCAAAAACCAATTTTTCTAATGTTTGAGTTTTGCACTTTTTCACTGACTTTAAAACACACTGATTTTCACTTTCCCTTTGAAATTTTAGCTCAAATGATGCAATTTTCGACACTTTTTGCGGGGGTTGCAAGACAGGACATGTGGCCATATAAACCATGACTGCATCTGAAAAAATCACTTGACGAGTTTTTTGAAAATTTGGCCATAAATGACACTGTTTGAGTTTTCTTCAAAATCAAGTTTTGAAGAAGAGTCAAAGTCTATCCACATGACGATGAAGCTTTCTGAAACATAACTGTGTAAGGGCCTCACTCTAGCCTGCATGTCGCTATTGGACATGTTCAAGTACCGAATTGATGAATTCCTAGAGCGAGACCTCGAAATGACCTTTGTAATTTAAAGGACCAGACCTTGACTGTCATGGACTTTGATGATGATTGACAAAAGACCTGAGCCAGCAGGAGCCAGACATGAGGGGGGAAATGACTATAATGACCTTCTCCATCAGATTATGGCATGCCCCTAGCGGAATGCAACTGGGAGAATGGAGCGGGACCCCTAATCATGAAATGCATAAAGAGTTTTGATCTCTGACGAAGGACTGACCAGACCGACTCTAACAGAGGGTGTGCATTGATTACCTAGAATTGAATAAAGCTACCCTTGAATATCATTTTCCTTTTCCATTTATAGATCCAGTGTTAGATACATTAGCAGGTAAGAAGTATTTCTCATTCTTGGATGGTTTTAGTGGTTATAATTAGATTCAGGTGGCACCTGAAGATCAAGATAAAACAACATTTACTTGTCCATGGGGAACTTACGCTGATTAAGTACTTCCTTTTGGGTTATTTAATGCACCTGCAACATTCCAAAGAGTAGTACTAGGATTTTTTCTGATCTAATACATGATTGTGTAGAGGTATATATGGATGATTTTATAGTCTATGGGAACACATTTGAAGAAACTTTGGAAAATTTGGAAAGAGTTCTTAAAAGATGTAAGGAAGCAAACCTTTCACTAAGCATGAAAAATGTTTTATGATGTTTATAGAAGGTATTGTTTTAGGGCATCACATTTCAGGAGATGGGATTAAAGTTGATAAATCTAAGGTTGAAGTCATCTCTAAATTATCAATTCCAAATTGCCAAAAGGATGTTCAAATTTTTCTAGGATTCATAGAATACTACAGACGATTTATAACATCTCCAGTCCTCAAATTACTCACCAAGGATTGTGAATTCAATTGGGATGCTAACTGCCAATTAGCATTTGAGACTTTAAAATATAGATTTTTGAAGCACCCATCTTAAGAGGTCCAAATTGGAAACTACCTTTTCACATTTCAATAGATGCTTCAGATACATCACTGGGAGCTGTATTAGGACAAAAAGACTTGATTCCCAATGCCATCTACTATACAAGTAAGAATTTGACTCCCACTGAGTTGAACTATATTGTAACTGAAAAGGAATTTTTAGCTGTTGTTCATGCAATCAACAAGTTCAGACATTATATAACAGGGTATGAAACCTTTGTTCATACAAATCACTCTGCAATTAGATATTTAATGAATAAACCTATTACTAATGGCAGAGTTACAAGATGGCTTTTACTCTTGCAAGAAATCAATATTACTGTGCTAGATAGACCTGGAAAACAAAACACAGTTGCTGATTTCTTGTCCAGAATTCAGAATATCAAAGATGACACTCTAGTTGAAGATAAGTTTCCTAAGAATATCTTTTTGCAGTAACTACTCAAACTCTTTGGTTTGCAGATATTGCTAATTACTTAGTCACAGGGAAATTGGCTTCACATTTGTTTCCTAGAGAGAAAAGAGAATCATTCAGATAAGTGCAAGATACTCATGGATCACTAATGAATTGTATAAAACAGGCCTAGATCTTATGAAGATGTGTTAGGGAAGATGAAATGCCTAAGGTTCTTAAGGCATGTCATGATGAACCATGTGGTGGACAATTTGATGACAAGAGGAAAACCTATGAATTCCTTTCTTTAGGATATTATTGGCCATCCATCTTCAAAGATGCCAAAGAATAAGTTAGGAGGTGTGACAACTGCCAGAGGGTAGGGAAACCTACTCCTTCAAATGAAATGCCACTACAAGTTTAGGTACTCATTGAACCTTTTGAAAAATGGGCCTTAGATTTTGTTGGGCCAATTAATCCTTCATCTAAGTAAAAGAAATATATATTGGTATGCACTGATTATGTCACTAAATGGGTAGAGGCCAAAGCATTACCTTTTGCTAATGAAAAATCTGTAGTTAATTTTCTTTTTGAGGACATCTTCACTCGTTTTAGTGTTCCAAGAGAAATTGTGATAGATCAGGGATCTCAATTTACATCTAAAATGGTGGAGGGTCTTATGGAAAATTACAATATCAAACATAGGAAATATACTCCCTATCATCCACAAGAAAATGGTCAAGTTGAATATACAAATAAGGTGATTGAAGGAATTCTCACTAAGACTATGCATCTACATAGAAGAGATTGGGCAGAAAGGCTTCCTCAAGCCTTATGGGCCTATAGAACTACATGGAGGAACACAATGGGACATATACCCTATGAACTTATTTATGGGAAACAAACCCTGTTGCCTATAGGGTTTCAGATCAAAACCTTCAAGATGGCAGTCCAATTGAGATTGGATTTATCAGAGGCACATAAACATAGATTGGAGCAACTCAACGAACTTAATGAAATCAGGCAAGATGCAATCCAAAGAAATAGTATAGTCCAACAATAGAGGGATAAATGGCATGATAAATATATTAAGGAGAAGAAATTTCAAGCAGGAGATTGGGCATTTTTGTTTGATTCAAAGCTTAAAGATTTTCAAGGGAAGTTTCAAACTCATTGGCTTGGGCCATATGAGATTGAAAAAGTCTTTGACAATGGATTAGTGAGAATAAGGACAATAGATGAGGAAAAGGTACCTCATCTTGTGAATGGTCATTGGCTGAAGATACATCAAAAACCAGTTTCAAAAGAGGAGTTCATTAAGATTTTCCAGGATAACTCTGAAATGAATCTAGTGAAGAAGAATCCTTCTTCTCCACTAACTTAGTCTTTATTTTTCCCAAGAAATGACTGATAAAAAAAAAAGAATATATATATATATTATATAGCATAAGGTTGAAAACTAATCATTGATTGGCATACTTATACATAAAATAAAAGGTGAAAATAAGAGATTTCCGACATCCTATATTTTCCATTTCATTTCTATAATAAGTAGTGACAAAAAGCTACATTTTTTTGTAGTATAGAGTCTGCAATTTCAAAGTCTCATTCCATCTCATTCAGTTTTCATTTTGTTTTACAGTTCCACTTCATCTCACTATCATTTATCATTTACATTTTATTTTTACAGTCTTACTCCATTTCACACTATTTTTCATTTTATCTTACACGTCATTTCATCTCACTGTTATAGCTCATTTCCATTTTATTTATACATCCATATTTCATAAGCCATATTTCACTTTTCCTTCTTTTCACATTCTACAGCTGGTTCCATTCCACAGTAAATCTGATTTTGCAACTACAACTTACTTATCAGCTCTGAGACAGTTGTACAACTCACAAATAAATCATGAATGCAGAGAAATTGAAGAATCAAGCTTTGGAGATCAACCATGCTCAAAATACCTACGGATCAACACCAAAAGAATTATCAAGAAAAAGGATAAGTTCTAAGGTAAAATGCAAATTTATTTTGAACAACAAGTCATAAACATAATTTATGTATAATATGAATAATCATATGTCTCCTTAACAAGTCATCATTTGATTTGACTACCACATCTCTGCCACATCTTCCACATTCGATACCCAACGGTCTATAATGATTTCATCATATCACACCTTCACTACGGTCTCCATACTCTATACTTAAAACGGTCTCTAATAACTCCATCTGCTAATGGTCATAACCATGATATGGCCAAAGTATTCATGTCTCTCCAAACCCTCACTGTCTACTTATTCCATACAAACCCATCGTTCTTTTTCACCATACCCGTAGACAGTCCATTTCATAGACCAGGAGAGTAATTCTGAAGGTTAGAAAATTCTACGAAACAAAGACCATGGGACTCATTGTCAGGGCAGAGCCCGTAGGGGCAAAGTTTATGGAAGGATACACACAACTCAAGGAGATGCTACAGAAGACTGGATGACTCAAATTCATTGAAAAAAATGATGGATATCACAAGGAGATCACAAAATATTTTGCTAGATCATTCGATGGTACAAAAGTAGAGAATGAAGACATTAAGTTTGCAGTAATAGAATCTTACATAGTAGAGGCTACAGAACTGCCAAGACTTGGTGAGAGGTGGTTCAAAAACAAAGAATTTCATAGTGAATCTTGGAAGGTAATCCTCAAGAACCCAGGTATGGATGTCACTGTGTTTAAGAAAGGAATTCCTATTTCAACACTTAGAAATAAATGGAGAAGCATGATTTTGTTATTACAAAAATTTATTACCTGTGAGGGAAGATTCAGATGTATGTATGTTTATCATATACGTTTATTGATGAACTTTCTGGAAAATGGAAACATCAACCTCCCTTTCTTCCTTCTAAAAATTCTAAGGAGGATGGCTTCAAATGTACAAAAGAAAATAGAATCCCTGGAGACAACCACGTACCATCATGAGTTGGTCAAAAATATTGGTTGAGTATTATTTGAAAAGAATGGGAGACACCTGGGAAAACTTTCTGATAAGAAACCATTTCCAAGAGGCACCAGAATCTACTGAAAAATATAGTATCAGAAAGAGTAGGAGAAAGAAGACTAGTCTAACCATTCAAAGCAACCCTAAGGCTTCAGTACAGAACAATGATGAAGAACCACTCTATGAAAAATTAACAAAGATCAGAGAGAAAATTAAGCAGAAGAAGAAGATAAAAAAGAAAGCTGGTGGAATTACCGAGAACAAACCTGAATCTCCATTACAAAAATATGATGAACAACCAATCTTTGAAAAATTGACAGAGATTAGGAAACAAATCAAGAGGAAGGAAAAGATAGGAAAGGAGAAAAAGGGTACAAAACAGGAGAACATAAACCCCCTACAACTTAGAAGGAGTTCCAGACTCCGAGGTATGGTGAAGAAGGTATCATCAAAGGAAACAAAGTTCATAAATCTAGAAGAAGAAACTCCAGTATAATCTCCTGAAAATGTTCCATTTACATACAGTCCTCAAAACTCTCCTAGACAGTATTTTGAAGGCAGCCCTAGCAGAGGATCCCCATGTATAGACCCAATACAACAACAAATTTATGATTACATAGAATCACTGGAAAAGAAAAGTTCCTCAATGGATCCAGGATCCTTAGCCAATCCATAACAACCTGCCAATCCACAAGAATATCTGACTGACTCTCTCAAATAAGAAATCTATGAGTTGGAGATATTGAACAGGCATATCAAGAAAGAAAATGAAACCCTAAAGGAACAAAGCAAATTGGATAAAGCCATTCATGATAATACAATACTGCACCTAGGGCTATGGTACAAGAAGAATAGGAAGTTGAAGAGGAAGAATAGAACCTTGAACAAAGCAGTGATCAACCTTAACTACAGACTTCTCATGAAGAAACCCACGATGACAGTCACTTCAAAGAGGAGCAAGAGAAGAAAGTTAGATGTACTGACAAAGGTATCTGAGCAGATGCAATAGGAAAGAAGAGTTGACAATTTTGGCAAAATTTCATGGGGACATGCAATGATTTTGCAATGGGGGTATGTTGGACCTCAGAATTACTCTCTCTTTGACAAATTTTTCACTTCTTTCTCTTGTTTTTCCATGAAAGATAGATCCCCATCACTGATAACTGATAGATTTTGTTTCAAGGAAGACATTAAATGATTGGCATGTTATACTTTTATGTTTTTTCTATTTGAAATAAGTTTTTGCAAATTAGATACGAAATGTAGCCCATTTTCTAGCTAACCGTGTATTCCGTAGCTACTTCCATGGTTGAATAGGTTACATGTGTCAAACAAGGAAACCGGCCACATGGGCATCTCTGGAATGGTCATGACATGGATCCTATCCTAGTCACCCATCCCAAATCGACAAAAAATCCAGTTCAAGACCACAGTCAAAGGTGGAGTCAAACGAAGAAACCCAGGAGCAATAGGGCTCTGTGTCCACTCTTCATGGCTAATTAATAAACCTGACAAGTTTTGTTGTAACAATAACTTGAACCAGCCACCGATGATAACAATTCATGCAACCATCTTGCTGACTTAAATTCACCTATAGTTGATCGACTGTTTACGCAGATATTTTGTAATATATGGAGACCACCTGTAGCTTAATTATCTCAAAAGACGATTAGGAATGTTTATTTAAATATTAGTTGTAAAGCACTGAGAAGGAGTTTGAATTTCTATATGTATTAAGCTTAAACTTACATATTTATAATTTTTGGAACTTATTTTCTTGTTAATAATATGAAGTTGTGTTTGACCAAGTGATAATTTGCAAGAGTATCTTCAGCTAGTTCGCACCTCAACTCAATCAGTTGCAGAAGGCCCCTGCATTGAAGGGGGTTTTTCTTTTGTTATTTTGTTTACTGTTCAATTTAGTTTCATTATTCATTTTTAGCAGTATTTTTAGTTTAGATTGATTTTCTCTGGTTTGTTTTATTTTAATTCTGTTCAATAGCATAATGTTAGAATTTGATGATACAGTCTTGTTTCTCCTATCTATTTCATAAATGAAACTTGTTTTGTTTTAACAGGGTAAGGTGGAAAAGTAACAAGAATGCATTGTGGATTAGTTTACTTACTGTTTGTTTCCTCTGTTATTTATTTCCTAGTTCAGATTGCCAATGCACTGTGTGGATAAATGTTTTTGATCACCATTTCAAGTTGATATCCATCCTAACTAAACGATTAAACATTCACTTCACACAAGGATTGAAATCAATTAGTTACTCTCTGCATATTTGATTTAGTTCTCTAAACTATAAAGTACAATAAGTTTCTTGTTTGCCATCTCAAGAAAGTTATCTTTCAAAATTGGAGGCTTGGGCAACTAAGAGTGCTTTAGTCAGTTTTCATTCTTTGTAATTATTTCAATTTGCCTTACCACTTCACCTTTTAATTTTTGACTTAGGATTAAATGACAAAATAGGATATATGCTCTGTTTTCCCTTCCCTTAGCTTAGATTTTGATTAGTTTATCTTTAGGAAGTTTAGACTCAATTTCATCATAATTTAGACTGTACATCATTATAAATCAAGGAAACCCTCAAAACAAAACAATATAAAAATACAAAACAACGAAGTTAGAAGGGTTAAATAGCACATACAGTGTGCTAGACTTCATCAGCTTAAATAGCACATACAGTAAGAATATTCTTGATATTGTAGGTGAATTTCCTTAGCAAAATCCTCCCTTGGATCCAACCTTACCAAAATATGAGCCAGGCTCCTATCCCTTGTTTCCATTAATGACATGTCTACCTCCACAAAGAATCTGAAAATATTTCTTATAGCTCTAAAAATGTTCTCCATCCAAAGGTTTGTGGTTAGTCCCAGAAGACGAACCCAAATCGGAATCTCAACCACCTTTTCTCTCTAAATATCGAAGAGATGATTCCACCTTTTAAATGATATCGGTGCTCTCTGGAAGCACCAATTTTGCCTCATTACCCATTATAATGTTTCTCCTTTGCTGAATTTGATCATAAATCATCCCCTAGCCAATGTGGTCACTTTGAGCTATTGATCTGGAGCCTCCATCCATACTTTAGATATCCACTCTGAGATGTAGTTTTTCGAGTATTTCTTTCCCTTTATCTCTTCCTACCAGAGTTACTTTTGCAACTTCCATGACCCTATCAATTTGAATGTCAACCGCCAGAACCAGATTCAGACGTACCATCTTCCTCTTTATTAACTTCTATTTCTTCCTGTTCGCCCCTGTATTTGGATCCATCCCTTCTTCCCCTGCTAAGGATTTCTCCTCTGACTCATAAATTCCTTCTTCGGAGAGTGGCCCTGACCGCATCTCCGCAACACGTTTCCAACTGGTAATAGCCCTAGATGCTAAGAGCTGTCACGCCTCTCCTAAATTATGGGTATGCTCCCCTACTTCCTGGAAGACTAAACCCTAGATACCTTCTTCTTTGAGAAACAACAGTTCAGGAGTGGAAATACTCACCCCATTTTTTGATTTGAATTCCATCGATACTTCAACTATCTCTTCATAGTGTGCTCGAAAACCCTGGAGTGAGACTTCTCCTGTCAACTATTATGGATTGGAACTATCATAGATTTTAAATGACTCATTGGTCTTATGATTCAAAGGGATCTTACATGCAAGGGTTTTGTCTAATATTCCCTCCTACCAGATTTTATTGTCCCAGATCCTAGACCATACATGATTTTAATCCCTGATTCCCCCTGATGCTACTACTGATAACAATATCTTCCAAGCCACCCGAGAAAAGACCAGATCCAGGGAAATGACTAGGGTTTTTTGTACTTACTTGGTTTTTTGCCAACTCGTCTCCAACATGACCCACCAAAAAAACACCTCTGTCCCCTAACTCTCTTGGGATACCTTGTCAGGCCCCATATCCCCACCTTTGAAGCATAAGGAAAACTAGCTTCTAGAAACCCCTAATCCACCATCCGAGCTCCAGTCAATCATTGTGTCTCTCATTTTCCCTCGTAGAGATCTACCTCGATGAATGACCTTTGATAAGTTTTTCTGAATAAGATCCAAACCCAAACCAAAAGAATATCCTCTGGTTCAGGCTCTAGGTTGATGCAATCCTGGGAGTTGACTATTCCTAATGTCTTTGTCTAAAGGGTAAAAACCACCACCGATAAAACCTTTCTATTAACCTCCTTCGAAATGCACATGCAACTGAGGGTGATCACAAAAGAAAACAACAACAAAGTTTGAAAACCCATCCTTTAAAACAACCCTTTTATATAACTCTGTTTCCATGCTTCACCATTACCTAGGCCACTTCCATTGATGCTAGGTATGACCCGCCATTTCCATTGATGCCAGGTACAACCATGCATTGGCTGGTCTTTGCCACATACAAATAGGTGTACAAACCTCCTTGCATCCCATCACCATTCCCAATGACACCCTCCTAACCTGGATTGTCCGCCATTGCTCAATATTTGATTTGGAGTTACCAGTGATGTTGCCACTGTGTAGTTGCTCAAAATATCATCTCTTCTCTTATTATTAACATAGTGGGTGTTAGATGGCTTGATTAAATTGATTACATGTTTGGAGGAGTTCTCTCTTCCACCAACTTCCATGTGCAAGTGTAAGGGCAACCTCTAGCATATGATTCATCAATTCAGTGATCACCATCCAACTAGGGAGGGTTGAGAGTTGAGGTTTTCATTGGCGCAGAATAATCTACATGATCATGTTGTAGAACACATTGATAATCAAAATGGAAACAAATGAATTGGTATCAAAGAGTCTAGAGCCTTCCTTCATCTTTGGCTCCCACACTTGGTGATGATATTAGTTAATCTCCCTCTTTTACTATCCATGAATAAATAAACCACAACTAGGTTAGATTATGTTCTCTTGTTGCTTCCCTTTGCCCTCATTTTGTTCTACAATCCTTGCATCATGGTGTCTTGAAACAACAATCAAGGAAAATATCTCATTTATTGCACCAAGGCTGATATTGATGTTTTTATTGTAGCAAATGTCTTCCAACACTCCATTCCGTTAGATATTTGGAAAAAGATCCATTTTGTATAAGAAATGTTGAAGAAGGATCTTGCTTCCTATGATGATGACTTTGTTGATTAGGTTTTTTTGGGAATTAATTCTAGATCCAAGCTTTAGACACCCTAGAGATGCTAAGTATGACTAAATAATGGAAATTTATTGGCATACAAAGGTGTTCATTGCTAATGCTTTTCTTGACTATGGACTTGACATGGATAAACTCTGACAATGACTAATGAATTTGGAACAAAAAATTTACCTTCAAATTATTCCAAGCTCCTAGTTTTTCAAGAATAATGGGGGTGTTATAATTTCATTTGCTTCTAAAAAAATCCCATTGACCTCTTAGAAGTTTGGAATAACCTAGTGGATCTCATTCCTCCTTAAATATAGGTTTTCAATCATGAATTATATTTTAGATAAATTTTTTTGGTTCAAATTCAAACTCTATATGTCCTATTAGTCCACATATTAAGGATGGTTTGATTTCCTATTCAAAAACCTTCCTAATGCTACTTATTTAACCTTTATTTATTGTTTGCTATAATAGCCATTTAAGAAGCAAGGGACACATATAATATTACTTATGAAATAAAGAAACCTGTGAAGGGAAAAATATATTGAATAAACATATTTCGATGTGTAATTTGTATTGTAAAAACGATCTCAATATATAATGATGGGTGACCATAAAAAATATGTCCAAGTTGTACTTTTAGTTCAAATCATTTCCTCAAGTTCCTCCACAATATCTCCATGAATCTCTCATTAAATCTCTTAAGCAATTTTCATCTCTAACATCAGCCATTTCTCCCAATATCTCATGCTTCCCTTAGAATTCTATGTTTGTTCTACTTCATTACATTTTCACCATGCAAATTAGATATTAAATATTATTCACAATTAGGAGTTATTCCATCATTCTCCCCTTTAATGTGTACTTGTGAATTATTTATCTTTAATTGTACATTAAAATAGTCCCATCTTCATCTTTAATATTTTTCATTATTCTTCCTTGATCCTTTTCTTTCTTCATTTATCTCTAACATTTAACTTATACCTACAAAACATAAATAATGTGTTTGTTGAAGTCCATATAAAAAAGTAACCATCCATCAGAGTACATGGGTCACTAACTACTATCTCTATTGGTTCCTTAGGATACCTTTTCTCATACATGTTTCAAAAACATATCTCTATACCTTTAACTCCCCTTACATCAACATTCATCAACCTAGGTTTTCTAGCTTACCTATAACCATAAACTAGGTTTTCATGGATTACCCACAACCATACAAAGCTAAAGTGGCCTCTACTTTCCATATCATGAACCATCACATTAGGTGGTTTCTAGATTACCACATACATTATATCAAGTGGTTTTGGATGACCACAAACCTTTCTCTCTCAAAACAATCACAAAAAATGGTTACCGAGAACCATTTCTTCCTTCATGATAAGTGGTTATTTAACGTCACTGCCTCTTCAAAGGAGGTAAACTTGCTTCATCGAGCATTACACTGACTCAGGTTCATTCAATTTCCATTAAGGCCTTTCTAGTCCTTTCCTTTATATATCAATAAAAACATTTCCTTTCCATACATTGAATATCTTAGGGACCATTAAAAGTTTAGGGATGCATTTTTCATGGATTCACTACATATACATCTCAATTCTCAACTTATGGTACTATGATTTACCTTGTTTCATCTCCTTCTTCTTGTATCTTTATCTTCCTTTTCCTTCTTCTTTCACATCTCTCACTTTTTTTTGCAAGCTACTTCTCTTTTGCTACATTCTTTTTTCCTTTTCAAGTATACGGTCCATTATCTCTACCATAATCTTGTTTTTGCATATTGCTTGCACTCTTCTCTTTTATCTTCTTTTATCATTGAGTTTGCTTATTTATTTGTTTATCTATTTTCTTCATTCATGGTGTCTTCTTGGTATTCTTCTTCATCATCATATTTTTCTATCATCTTCTTTGTCTCTATCAAAGTATACTCCTTTTTTTATTATCAACAATCATTCTTCGTTAAATCTTCCACTGTACCTGCATATATTGTTTCTTGTAGGAGGGATGTCTGCATCCAACAAGACATTACAATTGTTTGCTTACAAAAATTTATTTCTTTTTGGGTTGTACAATGTCCAACAAGGAGACCTATGACCTTGGTTTGACAAATTTAATTGGCACACTAATGACATGAATTCAACTTCATGTTAACAAACTATTTTGACTTGACTTGCCCGACTCATTACATAGACAAGACCTTTGATCACACGTAGGCTTGGATTAATAAACTATTAAAATTTGACTCCACTTGACCTTTGATTTACATTTGGGTGTCGGGTACAACCGAACATGCACCTTTCTTAATGTTTAACAAGATACAATAAATTACAAAGCTAAGACTTTCCATGACTCTAAAATTTAATTTGACCCCAAGTAGTTTAAAATTAGACTTTTTACCAATAATCCCTTACTTTAGACCATAAATCTAACTTGCTTTTTACATTTGATGGGGATTTCTCATTACCTAAATTTAATCTTAATGTTATTCTAAAAAATAAAAAACATAGTCTAAAGAGGTTGTGACCCTTTTTTTACCATGTAAATCACATTTCACATTGGAATTAATCTTTTCTTACTTATAATCACCCCCAAACAAAATATCCTCTTGATCACATCATTCCCATTTCACAATGAAAACCTTATTATTTCTTTTACCTCTTGTATATACATATATAAAGAACATCAATGTTTTACTCCCAAAAAATAAAAGTTAGGTTTTATGAGTCCTTTCCAAATTAAGTTGCATGCAAATCCTTTTAACTCTAATGGCTGTATGAATCATTCAAATATATTATTTAAATCTTCAAATTCTACCCAGTGCTATCTCTCACATCATAAATGGAAGTTCACAATATTTTGGTTGATTTAAGGTTCCCGTAGCATTGATTACTCCAATCTCATTCTCAAATATATTTTGAACGATGTTAGGATTAGAGAGGACAATACTCATGATACAAGTGTTAGCATTTGTCTAACATTGTCACATTCTTCTAATGCATCCTTACAAATTGGGCACTGTGAGGTATCAAAATTAAGATTATCTTGTGTTATCATGATGGTGGGCATGGATTATACAACAATTTTAGAGGCGGGTGGGGTTCCATACTTATTTGGATCATTTTTGGCCAACTATTTGAATCAACTTTTCCAATCCTTGTCCCCAAAAAATATTCTCCAATTTTACCAGCTAAACAAATTGTAGCAAGAAATATTCAAGAAAGATGCATAATGTTGAACAGACTCTCCACGTAGTTTCCATGCACATATTTCATACAAGTGGCACAATTTCTATGTGCAGGTCCATCCACAGATATTTCTACCACTATCTCTTCACTCTACAAGTCCTGTGCTCCCACTTGCTTTGTACAACTCTCTCACACTTATAATTCTGCTACTACTCCTCCTCACAACTTCGACTCTTATTTATGTGGCTCTCCTAAGAATAATGGATCAATACCTCTCCATGGGGCTCCTCATCCTGACAGTGATTTATAACACAATACTACCCACAATGCTGCAATTCACCACAACCACCTATGTTGCTGCCTAATTGTAACATATATATCTATTAAACAACCTATCACAAATCATGTTTAGGAAGTTCCCTCCCACACACATCATGCTATAAAGTGGCCTCCTATTTCCTACAACAGATTCAAGAATTCATCCTCCTCAAGGTTTTTCTTGATGCTGATAAAATACATGAATCTTTCGCATTGTCCAAGTTCAGGAAAATACATTGTAAATATTACTTTCCTAGAGTTTGAAAATTAACACATATCTTAGCTCTCTAGATGCATATCTCAACTGCATAATCTACAAAAATAAGATCTTGATTGTAGATTGGTTATTATGAAGTATCCATGCGATTTCACCCGCTACAAGTCTATTTTTGTGCACTATCTCATCCCCCTACCCTTATGTAGACAACGCAGTTTCCAAAACTTAAACCCTGAACAATATGGGAGCAGATCAAACTCTCTCTTCATTTCAATCAACTCACTTGTTTTACATTACTCTTACACCTGGTTTCTATTATACCATTATTGGCTATAATAGACATTTAAAAGTAAACCATTTGTTGGCTATAATGGAAATTTAAGAAGCAACATACATAGAGAATAATATTAAGGAAATAAATAAATCTTTGAAGGAAAAATATATTAGATAAATATGTTTTCGTGTGTAGTTTGTATGGTACAAATGGTCACAATATCTAATAATGGGTGACCCTAAGAATTATGTTCAAATTATGTTTTTAGTTCAAACCCTCAACTTTCTATACAATATCTTCATGAATCTCTCCTGAAATTTCTTAAGCAATCTTCATCCCTAACATCACTCATTTCTCCCAATCTCTCATGTTTTTCGTAGAATTCTATGCTTGGTATACTTCATTACATTTTCATCGCATAATTTAGAAATTAAATATTATTTCACAAGTAGGATTTATTCCATTGGTAATAAGTGGTCTAGTTTCCCACATGGTATACACTTTTAGTTCTTTATGTTTTAGACAAACTCTATGCTCAAAGAGATTTCATGATAATTTGGCTATATTTTTGTAATGGGTTTGGTTCTCTTTGAATAAGCCTAACCTTTAGCCCATTATGATCACAACCTTATGTGTTAAAAGAAAAGTTGCTAATGAAAAGAAAATCAAAAGAAGGGTTCATTGGTCTAATAATTCAGTGATGACAACAATATGTAAAAGAAAATTCCATAATATATGATCATTTCTAAAGGAAGTACTTAGTCTTAAATATAATAGCAAAGCTTGGAATTAGAAATTTCTAATCAACATAATTTAATCTTTTGATATCACCAACCAATGAGTAACAAACACTAGCATTCATGATGCACTACATAACATACTTTTTGAGATGATAACAAATATGCACTAGTGGAATTCCAATTGACAGTGAGTATTTAACATATTAAATCTATCTTTAAAGTCCATCAAATATACTCATCTAAACAATCTTATAGAATATTTACTTTTAAGGACAATCCCAAGGAGAAAGTTTAGTGTCTTCAAGATCATGCAATTGACACCATATGAATTGGAAACAAGAATAAATCATCATCAAGTTTTCATGAACTTAAGACAATATATTTACTCAGCAAGTTTCTAAACTTATCATTCAAATCCATAGTTACATAATGTTGGCTATGTGGGGCTTGAACCAGATTCAGTGTTAGTTAGCCAAACAAATCCCTACACTACTAGCCTTTTTGGCATCATCCCATGGAGCGCGAACTGAAGTCTCACCCGAAGCAGTATGGGGTGATGCTGGAGCCAAGTTTCCACACCCTGAGATGGTCGTGATGTCAGTTTATACCCTGTTCCTACTTTCGCATAGGTCACTAAGCTTTAGGGCTTTGTTAGTCTAGCCCTTTATTTCGCCCTTCAGGACCTCTGCGAAGGTGTGCGATTGACCTTCGCGCGGCCTCAGCCCATAGCTTAGGTACTTTTGCAATGCTATGACAACATATTGTACAAGTTCCCAAGTTATCTTAAGTGTTTTACTTATCTTACTAAACAATCACAGTTAGCACCACGTAAACTAATATTCTTACTTGCGTTCAATTAACCAATATAATCACATATATTTGTGCATTTCATAAACATTGTAAATTAACCCAACTACAAATATAACCAGATGCATTAAAAAGAAATAAATACACAGAATTTGCAGAATACTTCTCTTTATTGATATCTTCAGACTATTACAAACTCTATTCGCCCTGTGCACACAACTGTAGGGGTCCGTAGACTCAGTTGCAGACTTCTACCCTAGGCCTCTGCACACTTAGCTACAGAGCCTCTACCTACGCTAAGACTTGAAACACTTAGATTTCTCTATCGAGATTCTTCACTCCATTCTTCGAACTACAACAAAAAAACTACTTAGAGCTTACTTACTTAGATCCTTTTTATACAATACCATGGTTGATGGACCATGGTTGGATCTTTACAGCCAAATTTACACTTTACAAAATAAGGGAGGAAAACCCTTTATGACTTATGACACCTTTGCGCTTGGTGACCACAAAATG
This sequence comes from Pinus taeda, assembly GCA_000404065.3. NCBI lineage: Eukaryota > Viridiplantae > Streptophyta > Pinopsida > Pinales > Pinaceae > Pinus > Pinus taeda. The sequence goes on along the minus strand of APFE030577355.1, from coordinate 113,040 downwards.
CAGAGACTTTAGAATTTTATTACAAACGTGACCCAAAACATGGGTTTTTAGCCCCAAAAATATCCTTGGGGGATCTCATTCCCAACAATCCCCCAACACAAACATGGTGACTCACCCTTGAGTCACTCTGTGTGTTATGAAACCAGCTCAAGAAAAGATAGAAAAGATAGATCAACGCCTTAGAATTCAGCCTCTTCGAGGGGGCAACC
>APFE030577355.1:92707-109422 GCA_000404065.3 Pinus taeda | reverse complement strand
GGAGTCTAAGGGCTCATAACATAATCAGAGCCGACATAAAAATAATAATGTAAGGGCACAATAATAACAATAGTGGGCACAATAGTAACAATATGGGAACTACATGGGTACATCAATATAATAAGTGGTTTGTACTAATAACAATAAGGGGTTACACTAGTAGTATAGGGGCCTAACACTGTGGGTGCGGAGATCTTGGCACAAAGACCTCCCAGCTCAACTTGTATGACTGCAACCTCGACAGTGCAGTGTGTGGCCACCTGCTTTACTTCTTTGACCAACTGATTGGTCACTGGTCTTGAATTGTCAGCCTAAAGCTTCTGCTGAGATGCTTGCAGATTCGAAAGCTTTCTTTGAATAGAGGCCATGAACGCACAAGCCTCATCCAACCAGGGATTCAAGTGTGCCTTCGACACTACCTCCTTATGCTGCGCTGCATCTACCTGTTCTTTCATCTTCTTGGCCTCCTGGAGCTTTGCTAGTCTCTGCGTGAGAGAAATGGTTTGCGTTGTACCTTTTACTTCATCATAGCACTACTGCAATTCTCGTGCTTATGTCTTCAGCCATTGTACATTAGGGTCCTCCTGTAGGCTCGTTAGGACCTCGAATGATTGTTCAATTATTTGTGTGTAGTCTGCTACTGCATTGTAGACCACCGCTATTGCCTCTGTGACAACGGTTTCATGCTGCTGCTTTACTTCTGGCAGAGTTGAGGGTTGGGCCTTCAACTGTAGATATGCAATATCTAGGTTCATCTCCATTTGAACGCTAGCCATCTTTGTGCGATCGTCGCACACCCCTGTAGCAAGCTTGCGAACATGCAACTTGACCGGTTCTTCCTCAAGAATGGCCAACTCTAGGACCATTCGACATGCATCCTCCACGACCTAAATTATGCGCTAGTTTTAGTTGGTGACCTCTATTACAACATCGATGGCAGAGTCTTGTTGTAGGGCCATATGTTCATTATTAATCCTCTGCTCACTGATCACCTGTAGAGCGCGATGTTCGCAGGCCCTCAGCTTCGCTATCACTCCATCTTGCAATAGGAAGAGCACCTTGCCAAGGAGCGCTTGCAAGTTAAACCCCACTCCCTTGAGGGTGCTGACAGTGGGCCTATCATCTTCATTCTATGTGGTCAGTGCTCCATCTAGAAGTACTATAGCATTGGAGACCTTTGTGCACAACATCTCAACAGCTTCTGAAGTACTGATTGCGAAGCTGGTGGACATCGTGCGAGCTTTGGATGCGCAGGTCTACAACTCCTGTAGACCTATCTGGATGGCTACCAATAGTAGTTGCTATTTCTATTCAAACTGCTATAGTGCCTCTATGGTGACATCCTGCACCGTGTCTCTGATGTCATGCATATCTCCTTCGGTGAGGGTGATTTGGTCCAGTGATGACTTACTGGCCTTGGATTTCTTCATCGAACCTCCTTTATTTTGTTCCCTTGGGTGCTTGATGTGGGCGCACATCTTCTGCAGGTCCGTGCCATGTTGCTTTGTTTGCTCAACCATTTCCTCCTCAGTGTCGGGCGAAGGTGACCTCGCACCTTTGTCAGAGCCCCACTCTATTCTACCTGTCTGCTTTTCTGTCTGCTCGGTAGTATAATGCTTCATCTAGGCCTTGTCAGTGGCCTCCTTCTTCCTCTTCTCGGCCAATTGTGCCATCTTGAGGTTGGCCTCCTCCCTTTGCACTACGAAGCGGCCTTGCTCACCCTCACCGCCAAGTCTGATGTAGTGTGCCACTCTGCCGACCATTGATCAAGTACTCCATCAATGGCATCGTCTGTTGCCAAGTAAGGCAAGTCATTCCATGTCTGCACAGGGTCCTTTCGTGCCTTGATCGACACATGGTGGAATTCTTTCTTGAACTTCGCATACCCCTGTAGGTTGGAAAACACAGTCGGTGACAACTACGGTTTGCAATTGATAGCCATGTGGATGTTCATCTCCATCAAGATCCAAAATATCTTGCCGTCCTTGATGCGCTACGCATCCTTGGTCACCCACAACGAAGCATACTTTTCTGCTTCTGGTAGGTCTAGTGTGACAAAGGGGAATTAACTATCTTCCAACACCTCCAATGCTACCAACACAATAGATAGCAAGAGCCACGCATAGTGGAAGATATTGCTGAGATCTAATGCCTCGCAGAAGTTTTTAAGGAAATCACAGCAGAGATAGTGCACCCAATTGAACTAGGCTCCTTTGGCACATTGGGCTGCAAGAGCAATGATTGGTGCTGGCACTTCATCTACGCGACACTTTCTCATAACCTTCCTTGCAAAAATCTCCATGGCCACCTTGACTGCAGGGTCACTGATACTTGAGATGGCATAACCTTGCAACTTCTTCACGAGCTTGAATTTCTCCTTCATGGCCTCCGTGAGGGCTTGCTCACCACCTTTTTCTGCCAAACATCATGGCCAGATTTTCTCTTGTGTAGGGAAGTCATGTGATCCTATGGATTAATCTGTCGGTGATGGGTATTGGCTCCTCCAGCCACAGACACCCATTGTGCACCAAGCATAACAACTGCTTGATGACCAACACTGTAATGGGGGTGCGTTGTAGTGCAACACCCATAGCAGGTTGAGAAGACTTGCCTTGTCTACTCCCTTGATCCGCTTCTGTGGTTCCAATGTAGTCATCCCGGTGGTTGTGTCATTAATGCAACGCATTAGCTTCTCTATCACTAAATATGGGAACTTCTCATGGTCAGCTTAGTCCCACCCTTCCAGTTTTAACAGAGGAACCTACCCCAAGTGTGGTCCTTCAAAGACAATCTCATCTGGCAGCAGAGGGGTTTGCAAGGGGACCTTGCTTTCGTCAATATCCTTTGGCTCCTTGATCTTGCCTTTGTGTAGAGGGACGTATTCGAGCAACGTAGTGATAGGGTCAGCACCCTGGACTTCAACTTCCTCCACTTCTACCCCCAATTCCTTATCATCCATCAGGATGTCCTCAATTTCTTTCTCCTCTGACTCCAGGTTGATGGCTTTTCCCTTTTCTTATGCAGTGGGATTGTCCTTCGGTGGGTTTCTTCTCGGTGACATGCACACTGGTATCACAAGTTGCTTTCCCTTTTTGTCAGTCACACTCTCCTTAGTTGGGGTCAACTTCGATCTAGGCGTCTGTGGTGATTTGGGAACTTCAACTAATACTTCTACAACCTCTGGGGAAACTCCCTCTACCTCACTAACAACTTCTGGCATAGCCCCCTCGGTTGCCACTCCTTCAGTGTCCATAGCTTCTAAAGCTGTCGACATGATGCTATGTAATAACTCTTGTGTCTCCTTTGGCAATGTCTCAAATACTGAACTAGCTAGAAAAGCTTCGAAGTTTTCACGTTCATGTGTGCCTGAGAGCTCGACAACTCATTTCTCAAAATTCCAAGTGTTTTTTGCTGGGAAGCCACTTGTAATTTATAGGGTATTTTGAATTCAAATCCGATCGTTCCCCTCACATTCGCTTCATTAATGTCAGATTGGCGGCAAATTTCCAAGGATCTTACCCATAAATTTTTTCTTAAATGCTGACCTCCCACTCCATTTGGCCACATTTATACTGTCAAATCATGAATAATGGCTTTAATGGCCACTTTCCGGCTGACCTATGCGATTTCTCCCTAGGTAGCGTAGCTCCCTTCACGTTGTCACGAACCCTATGACACTTCCTTACTTTGCACAATCCTCCAATCGTGTAGCTCCCCAACTTGGGCAGTGTAGCTTATAGTCCTGTGAATCATTTCAGCTACCTAGAGTGCTAAGACTATGCTACCTTCATATAGTCATCTAGCTGGATCACCGGCGTATGGCTTCAATTAACTGCCATTCATGTTTCCTTGGAAGGGATCTCCATTCAATTTAACTAACTGAACTGATCCTCCGTCCGTAATCTCCTTAATGACATAGGGCCCTAACCAGTGCATTCTAAAATTCCCTATAAATTTATCAAACTTACTATCATATAACAAAACTAGATCATTTACCTTCAAGGTGCGCAAATTAATGTGCCAATCATGCCATTCTTTTTCGCGCTGCTTTTGGACCTGTTGGTGAAATTTGACTAGAAATCTCTCTTCCTCAAGCTCATCCAGTTGCAGGAGCCTCTCTTCCAGGGCTTCGTGATCTTTCATACCCGTGATTTTTGTTGTGCGCAAACTAGGCACAATGTATTCCATGGGAATTACTACTTCAACACCATATACAAGCCTAAAGGGTGTCTGTCTAGTCAAATTTTTACACCCGCCCATAGTATTGCAGGTATGCATAGGTCCCAATCACTTCACTGAGCATTGCAAACCTTGTTCAACATGTTCTCCAACACCTTATTGAATGCTTCCACCGTCCCATTAGCATGTGGGTGATAATGCGTGTTCTTCTGGTGATATACCATAAATTCCTCGGTTAGCGCATTGATCATCTCATTTAGAAAATGCGTACCGGGATTGCTCATCAAAATATTTGGACACCCAAATCACATCAGTACATACTCAAAGAGAAACTTTGCAGCGGTCAGACCTGTGCGGTCCTTCATAGGTTGTGCCTCTACCCATCGGGTCAAATACTCAATCTTGGTGATAATGTAATGCACTCCCTTCTTCTTTCCTTGGGGCTAAATGGGTCCCACAAAATCTATCACCCATTTTTCAAAAGATTGCAACGTCATCTGCAGGTTAAGAGGCAACTCATCTCTCCGTGATGGCTACCAATCCTTTGACACACATCACACACCTTGCAGTAAGCTTTTGAATCCTGATGGAGGGTTGGCTGCCATAACCTTGTGCGTAGAATCTTCTGTGTAGTTTCTCTCCCTGCATAGTGGCCTCCCTGGGCACTCCCATAAGCATCCATGAGGATGCTACTCCTTTCAAACCACAGTACATATCGTCATAATACTTCATTAGACCCCATTTTGTACAAATGGCTGGCAATGACAGAAAAATCTGCCGTGTGCACCACTAACTCCCTCTTCTACTGGATGGTGTAGCCTTCCGAGGCAGTTCCTATTGTTAGGAAGTGTATGATGTCTTCAAAGTGATTGTTCATGACACGTACTACAAATATCTACGTTTTAGGCAATCCACTCTCCAAATTAGTGGGCTCTTCCCTGTTTCAATGCGCGACAAATGGTCTGGTCCTGCATTTAGTTGTCCAGGCTTTAGAATAGCCTTGAAATAATACTCCTAGAACAATAACAACCACCTACAGATTCTCCCCCCCAACACAGGCTTAGTGACCAGGTATTTCAACGCGGAATGATCCACATACATCTTAAAATGTTCACCTAGGAAATAATTTCTAAACTTCTGGAGCACGCATACCATGGATAACCCTTCGAGCTCAGTGGCGGAATAATTCTTCTTAGTCTTGGATAACCTCTTGCTCGCGAATGCTATAGGATGGTCCAATTCTCCTCTGCTAGCCTGTGTCAGAACTGATCCCAGTGCTATACATGACGCGTCTACATGTACATGAAACTCCTTCTTCCAATCCGGGAAGACTAAAATCAGCGCGATGACCATTTTTTCTTTCAATACATCCAAGCTTTTCTTACAATTCTCATTCCAACAGAACGTGACATCATATTTCTTCAACTTTTCCATAGGCGCGATGATTTGACCATAGCCCTTGATAAAAATTTTGTAATACCCAGTATGTCTTAAGGTTGTGCATAACTATTTCACATTCCTCAGTGCCTCTAGGCTAAGTATCACTACAATCTTCATGGGATCTACCATCAGTCCCTATCTACAAACCACATGGCATAGCAAAGTCCCAAAAGGAACACAAAAAAATCATTTCTTCAAATTGAGTGCAATCTGGTACCTTCGACAAATATCTAGCATCAGGCGCAAACTTTCCACATGGAACTTTATTAGCCCAAACATAGTCCAGTCATCAAAGTACACTTCTAGAAACTTATGAATGAATTCTTTGAATGCAGCAATGACTACACACGAAAAATCTTAGGCGCATTCTTCAATTTGAAAGGTATTACAGTGTATTGAAAACATCCCCATTCAGTCATGAAGATCGTCTTGCTTCTATCCTCTGGCATGATTTTGATCTGATGGTACCCAGAGAACCCATCAGTGAAGGAGTACACTTCCTGGCCACCTATATTATCCAATACCTTGTCAGTGAACAGAGTTGGGAAAGGATCATGTACGCAAGCGTCATTGAACTTCCTGAGATCTACACATCCTTATTTCATCCTTCTTATTCTTTTCCTGTACCACCATTAGGCTTACCCAATCAGATTCTTCTACAAGCTCAATGATGCCTACCACGAGCATCTTGTCTAGCTCTAAGCGGACCTTCTCCTTATACTTTGGATTGAGAGGGTAAAGTCTTTGCTTAACGAGCTTCACGTCGGGCTTTAACATGATATTCATAATATCTAGGTCTCCTATTATCCCCTTTTTCTCCGTAAACTTGGTAGGGAACAAATCCTAGTATTCGTGGAGTAATTTAGCAACCTTATCTACCGTTGCATCATCCTAGTAATCTCCAATCTTCGCAAATTTGGGCTCAGCCTCCATACCAATATTTACATGTTTCGTTTTCAATGGCGCGGTTATATAAGGATTCTCAATCTGTGGTCCATTGACCTCGTGGTGACCCTCTGTTTTAGGGATATTAATCTTTCATGGATCCTCGTATTCTTCTTCAGAAGTCACGTTATAACATTCTAGCATGTGGTTCGATTGAGTAGTCCAATCGGGTTGAATCAGATCTAAGGGATCTTGCGGTATCCTAAAGATTACTACTTTAACTTCTTGTAGCACCTTGTTAATACAGTCGAAATCGTATTCGAAGCTGAATGTCATTATGAATCCTTCGTGCAAAATATCCCATTCACCTGTACCCTGGTGGAGCTCTATTTCCAAGTACGAGTTCATCAGGATGACATCCAAGGTATGCTAGAATAAGTGCACCCATTCAGGTTGGGGCTTCGCTCTATTAGCCTTAGCCAATTCGGCTAAGTGTGCGTGCAAAGCATCCTTCCCATCATATTTGTCTATCATTCATACCTTCGGTTTCGCAAAGCATGTTTTCATCATCCTCGTACACTCGCACCAATCATCAAAACTAACCTTGTGCATACCCCACCATCTTGTGTGCGTAGTGCGCAGTGCTCAATCCAAAGCCTGGAAGCACTACTTTTCTGGTATTTCCCTTTCAAATGCATCCAAAAATACATCTACATCATTCAAACCATCGTAAGTGGGCAAAATTCTTACCTCTGATGATACACAACGCAATGAATGGGTCATCATGTTACAGATCAAGATGGTTACTTCATGTAGCTGATTCTGCCAGCACTCTAATTCTTCATCAAAGTCTGAGGTGCAGGAACTCTCGATCCCATGTAATTCGTCCATCCGCTGTCAGATTCACCCAATCTTGGTCTTGCGCTATTATCTTATATATGCAATCCAAATCGTCATCGATCTCATAATCGTGGACTAGTTCAATATAGTGCGATCCTTCAGTAGGATCTAGGGGTACTATTACGTAGAGTGATTTCTTTTCAAATATCATATTTCACTTCTTTAGGTTGATTACCCTGTTCGTCAATAGCCCAATCAATGCCAAGGACCGCAGGGTAGGGGTTGCTGTCATCCATAATTTCTATTACTTCAAAGTCAGCCAATGCGCTCACGCCCTCAATATCTACAGTTACTCCTTGCAACCATAATATCTACAGTTACTCCTTGCAACCATCCCATGGGGATGATCTTCTGCTGATTTTCCATTCTTAACTGAATCAAAGACCACTGCAGCAAGGGTATTCCCATCTGCTCCCAAGTCTGCTTTGGTAAAATGTTCGTGTCTGACCCCAGATCCAAAATAACCTAATCCATTTCATATTCTTCTATCTGGGTAGTCAGTCTCATCTCGTGCTCATCTCTTGTCCTGTCCTTGCTTTATGCTTACCAATCTTCCGTACAACGCACGGTTCACCAGGAGTGTTTTCGACGCATGTATTTATAAGCTCCTGTAACCCCTTCATAGCCTTGCTATTGCGCAACAGCTTCATGCAGGTCTCTAGAAAGGTCATAAGCATAGAAGGGTCCATTTCCTGGATAGGCTTATCCTTGCTCCCTAAGGTAGAGGCCTCATCAAAGCTCTTCTTTGCTTCCATTAATGTTCCATGTGCACACTCCAAATCAGCTTTAGCCTCCTTCACTGGAGCTTCAAGAACCCATGCACCATCTTCCGGTTGTCTTCCCTTATCATCACCTATTGCAATTCCACTTCAGAGCACTATATTCACATTCGGATCCTCTTCACGAGGCTCAACCCTCATCATATGTAGGTTCTGAGTCGGCTGAGGTGGTAACACCCCTTTGTCATGTATCCTCGCTATCAGCATAGGATAGTCCTTTGTCTCATGATCAATTTGAGTAGAATATTTGCACGATGGTTGTGTTGGGTTAGTGCATTCATGGGCATAGTGTCCTGGTCCTCCACAGTTGCAATAGATTAGCTGTCGTCGACCTCTACCAGGTCCTCCTTCGCTAGGTCCTCCTCCGCCTCGGTCTCGTCCACGCCCCTGAAAGCCTGTTCATGTCATCCCTGTGCTTTGGTCAGGGGGCCGAATTTATGCCTGAATCCTATAGAAGTTGCAGAATAGTTGTTGTGGTGTTTGTACAAACTTTTGCAGCAAATGACAATTATCTGCATATGATTCCCTGCTATTTGACATATAGCACACCACGAAGCAGGTCCCACACTCAGTCCTGCTTGGGCTTCCGACCTCAAAGGCATTGACCCTCCTCTTGCAATATAGTTTGCAAAGACTAGGCAGTGGTCTTTGTCATGCTCCTGACCTTTACATTTTAGGCACCATATCTCTTCGCGCACCTCCGATCGAACTGTTATGTCCTGCTTCAAACTTTGCATTTCAAGGAAAATATTTTGCAGCTGCACATGGATTTGTTGAACCCCCAGATTCAGATCTTGCATCGGTGTTTCATGCAGTCTCATTGCAATCTCCAAGGCCTCTACCTAAGTCATAATATTCTGTTGTGACAATGCAACCCTTAGGTGTGGTAAGAGCGAAGCCACGAACCACTTGCAGTGCTGTCCATCTATTAAGTTCATATTAGCTTCATGGATTTTACAATTCAACCTCTGATCTAATTCCCAAGGTTTCTCACCTTGTTTCATTGCAATTTCCTTGAACCCCACAATCAACTGTACCTCAGATTTAGGCCTATTAAACTCTTTATTCAACATGGTGTGGATGTCTGCCACTCCAGCCTTTGGGTTATCATTAGAGTACTTGATGTAATAGGTTATCACACGATCCTGCAAAGCACTAACCAATATGTCCTTCTTCATATGGTCATCTGTGACACCCTGAGATTCCCATACAACTTTCACGATGAACCAAAACCGGTCTGGGTCCTCATTTCCCAAGCCTTAAACAAATGTAGCTTTATTGAATTTTCCATGCTGAACTGTAGTGGAGGTAGTGGTGGTATGGGTGAAGTTGCAAGTGACGGTGGTGAAGTTGGAGGTGGTGTAGGTGGAGGTGGCAGTCACAGGAATCCCTATTTTATTAACTAAACTACACTTCACAGAGAAGCTTGTGCTACTCCCTCTTCATCACCCAGTGGAGGTAAAATTAGTGGGTTATATTTAGGACCCTTTATTCCTTTGTTTCTGTAATTCTTTCTACTTCGCGTAGCTCTGAACATCAAGGTATCTGCGTAACCCATTTTTTTAACAATAACATCTTAATCCATGTATTCAAAGACTTCAAGTACTTACCTCACATACCTTTGAAAAAGTGTCGCTCCGCCTCGCTGTAGCTAACTGAGGTATCGACTGCGAATTTAGTCACAAATCCTCCAATGGTGCAATTGAGCCAATGATTGACAACACGAGCGATCTTGATGTAGGAGCATCTAGCTCAACATTATAATTTTATTATAGTAGACATAGGGGATCTTGTGTTTCAAGGAAGATTGGTTTCCTAAGTATTGGATTTATGTAATCATTTAATATTTTGAGTGATTTTAATGAGAATAGGAATTAATTGAATATTGTGAGGCTTTATTGTAAATGTTCTCGAATGTAGGAGAACATGGGAGATTTAGGATAGTTGAATGATGAAAGGATTGATAATTGATTGTAAATCCTAGATTAGGAGTCAATTCATGATTTTGTGGATTTGAGAGAATCCTTAGGGATGAGAAAGGGATTTTAGCATTTTGTTGAGGAATTTAGGGATCTAAACCAAAAATTGGTTTTAAAACCCCTTTGTATAAATGTAAACCTAAAAGGCATGAACAGGGGTTGGAGAGGTTGAATATGAAATAGAGAGTAGATTGGAGTGTTGTAAGCCTACAGGAAGATTAGGAAATAGAGGCCACGGATATTGAAAATCATTCTAGAGAGTCTACGATCCTAGTTTGTAATTCATCATTGTAATTATAAAGACACAGAGGCTGATTAAAATCCTGTGCAAGTGCGTGATTGAATGTTGAAAGGTGAACCAAATGTAATTGAAAAGTGTACATATATAATTATGAAGGCAAGTGCAGGAACACAAGGAGGTAGAGTCGAGGTGGATTACATAGAGGAGGACATGACAAGGAAGATCTTAATGGACTATCGAGTCCATGTGAAGGATCAAAGTAGAGCTTTGGAGGGACTGAGATTGAAGAAAGGCACGGAATAAGTTTGAGATGTGTAGTTGTAGAGCAAAAAGGGCGGAACCTTTGAAGAAAACTGAGAACCACTTTAACACTGGAAAACAATGTAAAGCTAAGTAAAACGAGTAATGGAGAATTGAAGGGAGGATGTACAGTAGCCATCAGATCTTGGAGATTGATATCCAAGATTGAATTGCGGGGTTGGATTAATCAGGATCGCAACACAAACTTTCATGCGATATGTGGCGGACCTGAAAACCCATCAAACACAACAGAGAAACCCCATCGGATCCATAACCCATATCGGGACATGACTTTAAGTGGAGGTGTTAAGAATTATAACTAAGCGATTGCGATTAGGCGATTAATCATTGACCGTTAGATCGGATCTTGATCGATGGTCACAATTAAATCGACCATCACATATCGGCGCTGGTGGAGATCAGACATACAAATGGAAAGGCTGAAGGAGGCACACTCAACGCATTGATAGATGTGGTTTTAATGCATTTGAAGTCCGCTATGTGTATAAGCCGACGTTTTCCTTTGTAAATGAGATCATGAATATTTAATCGTCGATAGTGTATTTTCCGAGGTTTTAAAGGGAAAGTCGCACATCGGAAGAGAAAGGGGTGATGAGGAACTGTGGACAAGCTGATAACCGATTGCGATGAGGTTTAACTTTGAAATTCGTGCAAAAGTTGTATGGTAAGCGGAAAAAGGTAGGATTTGCATACAATTCTCTTTGTAAAGGGTTTTATAAGGAAATTGTGTGACTAAAGGTTTTTATTTGTTAAACATATATTAACCATGTTAGAGAGGGAAGGTTATGTTTAAGCGGTCGATGGTTGTTTTAAAGGTTATGAAGGGTTTTAGTGTCCTGATAGAAGGAATTAGAGGGAAGGCCTTAATATAGTCTTATATAAAGGCTTGAGTGTTGTTTAAAGCTTCGATAGGAGGTATTGGCAGGGTGATTGGGTTCTGACACAAAAGAATCGTAAAAGGGGGCCTTAACCATATTTATGTTGAAGATTTTGACTGGGTGGGTCATATAAATTCCTGGGAAATGTATTTATGCATGAGCAGGCATACTGTGGGTATGTGCAGGGGTAACCCTGCATCATTTTTGGTATCAGAGCTGAATTATAAATGAACCATTTTCTATAAGGTAGAACAAAGAAATTTTGTATGAGAGTTTCTTTGAAAGAGTTCAAAACAAAGTTATTTGGAAAGATCTATATGCAGGTAAGGGAGGTCAAATTCTAATTTTATAGCGAAGCAACTAGAGTACAACTGGGAGAATGGAGAAGAACAGTTAAGTTCTTATAGGCAAGTGAACAAGAATTAAGAAGAGATTTCAGAGACAGGAAGAATCCATAGTGATGTTTGGAGAATGGAGATTCACTCGAATGTGAATGGTGAATGGAAACTGCTTACGAAATCATGTAGGTATTGTTTTATTTAATTATGATTTGAGTTTGCTAACAAAGAAATAGATTTAATATTGATGGTTTCAGCTAATGAAGTATCTCAACAAAAGGAGATTAAGAAGAAGCAATGGAAGGAATTGTTAAGGATTTCTGAGTGGAAAGAAAACTCCGGAAAAAGGAATTGTTGTTGATAGCTAAGCTTCACCAAGATAAAAATGGAGGATTGGAGAAAGAATCAGATTCTAAATCTGATTGTCAATAGCTAAATATTGAGGATTTGTGCAATGGAAGCATAAAGATTTGTAGAAACAGGTTTGCAGAAATGGTGAAATCCTGGAAGTAAATGAAGGTATGCAATTTTGTCTAATGATTAGAAGATATTGAATGAATGAAATTTTATAGCAAGATTACTGTAGTTAAAATGTAAGAGGGACGTTTGTAAGTTTTTTAAGTAACAGAGGTTGAAGATACAGTTGATAGCTGATGGAAAGGACAATCCATTCAAAAGTGTAGGTGAATGGGAGGACAAGATCAGATAGAGATCTTGGAGGTAAGATGATATGGTTTATTTTAATTGGATTTGAATATTGGAAAGTTGTAGTCTTTGCATTGATGCAAAAGTATTGTTGCAACTCCCAAAGGCAATTCCACAAAGGATGTGGTAGGATTGCTAAAAGATAAAGGAAGTTGGTAAGAGTTTCTAAGTGAAATTAGAAATGTGGCAGAACCTTGAGGGATTCCAATAGAGATTTGTTAACGAGAACAATTGTGTTCTTTGAGAGTGCAGATGAGTTGAGGCCTAGAAGGAGCAAAGGTGCCGCTCAAAAGGAGGTTCCAGAGATAAATAACCAATTGCTTACCAAAATACTAAGTGAGTAGACCTTGGTGAGGTAAGTGGTAGTGGGGAGGACTTGTTGTGGAAGAGGCTTTAGTGCAACACATAGTGAAGTGAGGGGGGAACTCATAGAGATGGAGAGGATGATGACTAATGAGAGTCATAACATACGTTCTAAAATAGATCACAGTAGAGGACAAAAGCATAAGGATGCCAAGGAAAAAGGCACACAGAGACAATTAAGCAAAGAGGAATATGAGAGGGAGAAGGCTGAGATAACAATCTAGTTTGAAGTGTTAATGGAGATGTTGCAAAGCAATGAAGAAAATCAGAAACATAGTTATGTCATGAGGAAGAAAGTGAAGTGGCAGAGGCTACAAGAGAAGAGGAATCAATAGGGGAATATGCAGTTAATAAAGGAGCTAAGGGAACTTGAATAGATTATAGATTCCAAATAGAATACAAAGAGGCTTGAAAGAGTCGAGCTACAACAAAAGGGAGATGCTAAAGAAGATGTTGAAGTTTCGATATGTGAACTAGAAAGTGGACCATTACTTTTTGAAAGTGATGAAGATCCAGAAGAGTTGAATCATATGAAGGATTCAAAGCAGCCAAAGACTTGATGACTGAAGCATCAAGTGAGATCAAAAGGTATTGTATTTTTAAAACTAATGATTTGTGTATGATTGCAGGTTTGAAAGAAGATAAACAGTCTTTTAAAGCTGTCAAATATGTGAAAGAATACCTTCCAGAGGATAAAAGTTTTGAAGCAGAATATGACAAAGAGACTGGAAAAGAATCAGTTCACTACAGTGAACAAGTGCTGGAAGACATCATTGAAATAGATGATGAGAAAGAGAGACTTGCTGACAATCTTAAGATTTCTTTGAGTTTGAATCAACATACTGATATTCTGACAGAAGAAGAAAGATCAGAGAAACATACTGAAGTGTTGCCAAAAGAAGAAGAGGTACACAGGCCTTATATTTTTTATTCTAATGATTGTCTTATAATTGAAGATGTTGTTGCAAAAGCTGGAACATATTTGGCACAGGTGGACATCCAAATGAAAGAAGAAAAGGAAGAACATCTATTGAAGGATGTCAAGAAATATTTAGCAGAGGAAGAAGGAACATGTGATGATGGATCAAGAAGAAATGAAGCAATGGGAGATTTTGTAAAATTTCCAAAGTTCACTCCAAGAAAAAGCATTGAGATATATAGGGAACTAGACTTTCAATGAAGGAAGTTGGAAGAGCAGAGGATAAATGTTCAGGATAGATTGTTGAAGAAGGATGACCAAGAAGTTGTCATAAGTAACCATGAAGAAGAAGATGATAGGTGGAGACAATAGAAGCAGGAAAGTGTTCTTAAATCCAATATAGCAACAATAGAAAAGGTGCAAAACAACAATAAAGAAGAGGGTAAAGATGAAAAGGAAACAATCAGAACAAGTGAAGAACAAACAAGAAGGAGAGTTCAACAATCAAGAGATGAAAACAATCAGCAGACAAAGGATATACAAGACAGAGAGATTGAGTTGATAAGAAGGTTAATGATGAAAGTGTCTCAGAGAAAGACAACAACAAGAAATGAGAGGAGTGATAATAGAGGAAAACAATAGCAACTACGAAATCAAGGCAAGTGGAGTATTACAACACAAGGTATGGAGACCTAAAGAACAACAACATAAAACAACAACAATAGAACAATTGAAAAGCAGAGAAAAGTTACAAAATAAAGTTTGGGATACAGGAGGAAACAATTATCCAGACTTATGACCAGGTGGTCATAAATTTTCTTACATGGGGAGTCTGATGCAGGAGCCTCCAGATCAACATTATCATTGTATTCTAGTAGACATAGGGGATCTTGTGTTTCAAGGAAGATTGGTTTCCTAAGTATTGGATTTATGTAATCATTTAATATTTTGAGCGATTTTAATGAGAATAGGAATTAATTGAATATTCTGAGGCTTTATTGTAAATGTTCTTGAATATAGGAGAACATGAGAGATTTAGGATAGTTGAGTGATGAGAGGATTGAGAATTGATTGTAAATCCTAGATTAGGAGTCAGTTCATGATTTTGTGGATTTGAGAGAATCCTTATGGATGAGAAAGGGATTTTAGGATTTTGTTGAGGGATTTAGGGATCTAAACCAGAAATTGGTTTTAGAACCCCTTTGTATAAATGTAAGCCTAAATGGCATGAACATGGGTTGGAGAGGTTGAATAGGAAATAGAGAGCAGATTGGAGTGTTGTAAGATTACAGGCAGATTAGGAAATAAAGGCCACTGATATTGAAAATCAGGCCAGAGAGACCACGATCCCAGTTTGTAATTCATTGTTGTAATTATAGAGACATAGAGGTTGATTAAAATCCTGTTCAAGCACGTGATTGAATGTTGAAAGGTTAACTGAATGTAATTGAAAAGTGTACATATATAATTATGCGGGCAAGTGCAGGAATGCAAGGAGGCAGAGTCGAGGTGGATTACACAAAGGAGGACATGACAAGGAAGATCTTAATGGGCTATTGAGTCCATGTGAAGGATCAAAGCAGAGTTTTGGAGGACTGAGATGGAAGAAAAGCACGAGATAAGTCCGGGAGTAAATTTGCAGTGGAAGAGTGAAAAGGGTGAAACCTTTGAAGAAAACTGAGAACCACTTTAACACTAGAAAATAGCGTAAAGCTAAGAAAAACGAGTAACAAAGAATTGAAGGAAGATGCACAATAGCCATCAGATCTTGGAGATTGACGGCCAAGATTGAATCGCTGGGTTGGATTAATCAGGATTGCAACACAAACTTTCATGCGATATGTGGCGGAATCGAAAACCCATCAAACGCAACATAGAAACCCCATCAGATCTGTAACCCATATCGGGTCGGGACTTTAAGTGGAGAATTTAAGAACTATAACCAAGCGATTGCAATTAGGCGATTAATCATTAACATTGGATCACGATCTTGATCGATGGTCACAATTAAATTAGCCATCGCATATCAGTGCTGGTGGATATCAGACTTACAAATAGAAAGGCCGAAGGAGGCAGACTCGATGCGTTGATAGACGCGGTTTTAATGCATTTGAAGTCCGTCATGTGTATTCGCGGGGGTTTTCCTTTGTAAATGGGATAATAATATTTAAGCGCCGATAGTGTATTTTCCAGGGTTTTAAAGGGAAAGTCGCACGTCGGAAGAGAAAGGGGCGATGAGGATCTGTGGACAAGCCGATAGCCGATTGCAATGAGGTTTAACCTCGAAATCCATGCAAAAGTTGTACAGTAAGCAAAAAAAGGTAGGATTTGCATACATTTCCCTTTGTAAAGGGTTTTATAAGGAAATTACGTGACTGAAGGTTTTTATGTGTTAAACATATATTAACCATGTTAGAGAGGGAAGGTTATGTTTAAGCGGTTGATGGTTGTTTTAAAGGTTATGAAGGGTTTTAGTGTCTTGATAGAAGGAATTAGAGGGAAGGCCTTAATACTAAGTCACCTGACATGGGGATTCAGGATTCGTAGGATTCAGGGATTTGATTGTTGGATTCAGACATGTTTACCCCCCGGAACAGGACACGTAGGATTCGGTATATATTATTTTGTTATATATATATATATAGATAGATATATCTATATATTAAAAATTATATATTTCTTATACAAATTCTAATTAATGATACAAATTCATTGATTTCAAACATATATCTTCATCTATAGGCTATAGCATGCATAGTACATACATAATTCAAATACATGTCAGTGG
>APFE030577355.1:64667-92687 GCA_000404065.3 Pinus taeda | reverse complement strand
TGGCAACTGGGACAGCCTCGCAACTCGCGTAACACGGGGTCGATTCTGCCTGCCACCACTATAACCCTTGGGATATGCGCCTGCCCGCTATAACGCATCTCCAAGGTAAGTCCGGGGATTTGAAATCGTGACCTCAAATACGGAGTCCGCTTTATAGACGAACTACATCGCAATGCGATTACCAACTCGCCTACCCCGTGGGGCTAATTTATAAATTCAAATACATGTCAGTGGTCACATAAATCATGATTCATAATTCATAATTTATTTTAATGCAATGTAGCCATCTCAAAATTTTGAAGGTGCAATGCCTTCCATCTCTATGTTTCACCAGCATCCAAAAGAGGGATATGTCAATATGAGAGTATTTATATGAAGAAAACTTTGTCAAAGGTATTTTAAACCAACAGTCTTCTTTTCCATATGCATCCCTCTAGCACTTCCTCTGTAATGTGTAAGACTGATGTTACCTCCAACACAAATCTTCAAGTAATGTTTGAAATCAACAACATCTTTGACCTCCATATTCAAGAGATTCTCCTCCATAATTAACAGATAAACTTTAAATTGAAAGAACAATAAAACTTTGCATTTCTGAGTGATTTTTTTGGAAAATTAAGCATTGCATTCTGAATCATTTTCTTGGGATTCAAATCCCAGAATCAGGATTCATTGTGCCCGCACGGGATTCCTATGGAATTCATATGAATCCCGTATGGACAGTCGAATCCTGTTCTGGGATTCAAATTCTTATCGAATCATATCCGATTCGTAGGATTCAGATTCGATGGGGGTTTCCAACAAATCTGGTTACATAGCCTTAATACAGTCTTATATAAAGGCTTGAGTGTTTTTAAAAGCTTTGATAGGAGGTATTGGCGGGGTGATTGGGTTTTGACACAAAGGAACCGTAAAAGGGGGCCTTAACCATCTTTATGTTGAAGATTTTGACCTAGTGGGTCATATAAATTCCTAGGAAATGTATTTATGCATGAGCAGGCATACTGTGGGTATGTGCAGGTGTAACCCTGCATCAGATCTTATCCTCAGAGGCTTCCAGTTTCTGTACTAACTACGGGGTCCAGGCAATAGGACCGTCAAGTCTCCACCTTCCTTGGCTATCCGCTAGCTTTACGATCCACTTATATAACTCAACTAGAAAGGAACAAAAAAAATCTCGTGGATTTCTGTATACAGGTACCTGTCCAACCATTGTTCCTTTGTTAGCCGTGGGTTTCTCTTCTCCTGCGCCGCGAATTCGTGGATCTTTCTATTGAACAAGTCTTCAATCTCTTTCTTAGTTGGATTCCAGTGATACAACATCACACATTTCTCATGCAGATTCGTGGTCCCGACAACATAACCATTTGTTGGCTGTGTGGCCCCTGACCTAGGTTCAACGTTAGTTAGCCAAACAAATCCCTACATTGTTGGCCCTTTTGGCATCAGCCCACAGAGCATGGACCAAAGTCTCACTCGGAGCAGTATGGGGGGATGTTGGAACCAAGTTTCTGCACCCTGAGATGGTCACGATGTTGGTTTATACCCTCTGTTCCCACTTTCAGCAGGTCACTAAGCTTTAGGGCTCTATCAGTCTAGCCCTTTACTTCCCTTTATTACCTCTGCAAAGGTGTACGTTTGACCTTAACGCATTCTCAACCCACGATATAGGTACTTTGGCGCTTCTATGACAGCGTATTGTACATGTTCCCAAGTTATCTTAAGTGTTTTACTTATCTTACTAAACAATCATAGTTAGCGTCGCGTAAACTGATATTCTTACTTGCGTTCAATTAACTAATATAATCACATATATTCATGCATCACATAAAAATTGTAAATTAACCTAACCACAAATATAAGCAGATGCATTAACAAGAAATAAATACATAGAATTTGCAAAATACTTCTTTTTATTGATATCTTTAGACTATTACAGACTCTATCCGCCCTACGCACACAGCTGCAGGGGTTTGCACACTCAGCTGTGGACTTCTACCCTAGGTCTTTGCACACTCAGCTATAGAGCCTCTACCTATGGTAAGAACTGAAACACTTAGACTTCTCTACCAAGATTCTTCACTCCATTCTTCGAACTACAACCAAAATAACTATTTAGAGCTTACTTACATAGCTCCTTTTTATATAATCCCATGGTTTGCGGAGCATGGGTGGATCTTTATAGCCGGCTTTACACTTTACAAAATAAGGGCGGACAACCCTTTATGACTCATGACACCTTTGTGCTCCACAACCACAAAATGTGGAGACTTTACGATTTTATGACAACCTTGACCCAAAAGATGGGCTTTTAGCTCCAAAACTGTCCTTGGGGGATCCCGTTCCCAACACATAACATATCATAAGATCTTAGTGGGTAAGCACAACTAGTTTTGAACCAAAATCATGATGTAAATGATCACATGACCAATATGAACACCTTATGTCATCATTATGATCATTGATATTGGTTACAAAATATTCTATACACAACAAACACAAACTATCAAGGGTAAGGGGGAAATGACTATAACCTTTTTCCAAGGAGGATAATGCAAGTAATAAATATGGTTTAACATATTAAATTCAATCATCATACATCATAATATTAGTTTATATATGTTATTAATTAAGTTTTGGCCCTTAAACCCTGCCAAAACAAGTCACTACAAAACCTACTTGTCTTCTAAAGGAAACAAGTAGGCCTATAGTGTGACCATGGCTTATATGAGGGAAAAAAAAGGCTTATTACTATTTTCCTTGAGGAAATAAACACACATCTCTCATTTCACCTCAAAGACATAGTTTTTTGGCTTGTAAAGTCTACAAGGGATATTCTAGGTTCATGTAATAAATGAAGACTATTCAAGTGTAATCGGGCAAATACTTTCACAATTATCTATATATATATATATATATATATATATATATATATATATATATATTATATATATATATATAATTATATATTATATATATAGATATATATATAGTAAGTAGATGTTGAGTTACAATGAAGGACCCCATGTATAAATACTAGGTGGGTGCCTAATTTACATGAATAGGTATGTCCTTTTAAATATGGCACATCCATACATTCCCTAACTAGTTATGTTTGTTATATTCCCACCTCCTTTAAAAAACTGCTTTGTCCTTAAAGTAAAGGAAATGAGGGGTATTTTTGGTGAAAAAAATCTATCTTCAATTATGAATATTCTTTCTAAAGTTTTTTTCCATTTGATAAGGTATTCTTTGATGGTTTTGGAATGTAACATTTTTCCTTGGTGGCCAAAATACTTTTTGCTTCTAGAATAATTCTTCCTTCGTCATCAAATTCTAGAATTTATTTTTTAATATGTTAAACTTGTCCCAACATATTCTTGAGGCATGACACATGGAAGCCATTACGGATACAACAATTTCCTAATAATTTGAATCCATAGGCTACTTCACAAAAGATACATAGAATTTTGTAGCCAAATTGTTTCTCCCTTGTTTCTTAAGCGATAACTGTTTGTAAAGTTGTACAAACACACAATCATGTTCTTTGAAATTTCTCTATGATCTATGCCAATATGCTTGTTGTTTCACTCTATTTTGAGCTATTGCTAATTTTTATTTAAATATTTTGAGGATATTTAATTCTTCATCAACTTGATTCTTAACTACTTGGACCTTAATGTCAGTTCCACTTTGGTAGTTCATACCCATATATGGTCTTGAAGGGATGTCATTTTGGGAGATGTGTGGTGGGTAGAATTATACCACTATTTGACTAAATGCAACCGTTGGAACCACTTACTCTTTATTGATTTTAGGTAGCATTGGATGTGCTATAGCCATGAAAATTGGTGGATAGGCTAAGGCACATGAGATCTCCAATACCTAGAGAGAGTTTGGGCAGATTCTAAACAGTTTGGGAGATATTAAATTAATTAAAATTTTTAATGGAGTCCCTAAATCTAAACTTAGGGAAAATAAAATATTAATGTGAATTAATATATAACTGTGTTAGAATGGTCCAAAAGTCATGGATCAAGCCAGATCTAATGTTAGTTGTTGATTAGGGACTTGATCTCAGATGTTGATTTGTCAATGAGAAAAGTATAAGAGGAGGCTTGAGGGTCACTTGGAGAACACACCAAGAGATCAAGATTTCGATTTTCTAGGGTTGGGTTTACTTAGAAAGTTGAGAGAGTGATATGGAGTTGCAATTGAGGGGTAATGAATACAGAAATAGAGGCAGAGATAGTGCCAGGAGGATCACCGATGCAGCTGGGAAAGATGACACAGAGAGCAGAAGCCAGAACTGCCGGGAAAGCTGATGTAGAGGGTAGAAGCCGAAACTGCCGGGAACAACTAGAACTACCAAACTACTGGGAAAGCTATCGCAGAGGGAAGAAGTTGGAACTGCCAACAATAGCCAAAACTATCAGGAACCACCAAGAAAGCTGGCTCAAAGGGAAGAAGAGGCTGACACAGTCCCTAGAGGCTAACACTAGGGTTTTTGTGGGGCAGATTGGAGCCGAGGAGTTGTTGGAGTGTTTATCCAGGTTTTAGCAGGAGCATCTGTCTTCAAAGGAGAGGTCCTACTTTGTTGGGTGAGCTAGATTTGGAACCTAGATTGTATTGTGAAACTGCTTAATAAACCAAACCCTCAGATAGCTACACTGATTTTAGCGCATTGGGTTTTTCTGGGGACATTAGTCAAAAAATAACAATGTCATTTGTGTGCTTGTTTATGTTTCCTTCAATTGATGATTTGTAATGTTTTGTGCATGTACTTGTGTTTATTTTCAGTATTTACATGGTAAATAACTTGTTAATTAATCAAAACAAGTAGGAAACAATAAATCATAAAGTACATGGAGGGTTTCTAACTGTTAGACTTAGAAACTTCAACATGGTATCAGAGGGTGTTTGGAGATCACAGGAGAAATGAGGACATCAGCCGAGTAGAGCAGCAACAATAGAAATCAATTGTACTGCGTGACAACTCTAATCCTTGCAGAAGGTGATAGAGGAAGGAGTGATGCAGAGGGACTGCGTCATCATTATGTGCCAGAGAAAGATAATGTAAAGGCTAAGGGAGGTAGAATCAGGCTCACGCAAAGGCCTGTAGAGTTGACGCAGTTGGCTAGGGGAGCTAATTTTTCGGTGCTGGGATTGTGTTGGGCATGGAATCCCCCCAAAACATGTTTTGGGGCTCAAATCCCAAGTTTTGAGTTGTTATTTTTGTAAAGACTCCACAAATTGCAGGTGTAGAGTGCGAAATGTATGTTAGAGTCATAGGGTTGTCCGCCCTAAGTTTTGAATGTAATGTCGGGCTACCCATGGTCCGTGGTGTTATCACCAAAATAGGACCCTGATAGGTTGCTCATCAAGTCAATCTCAGTGTAACTATTTCAAACCAATTTTTTGGCTGAGGCTTAGCCTCCTCAACCTGAGAGGGCTCTCTCACTAGGTTTAGGGTTTTTGATTAATGATTAGATGGCTAACTCTAGGAACAAAATGAATGGAAGCATAGCTTATTAACTATTTGAAAGTACGATTAACAAACATCTATTGGGCTATTGATCTGAATTGGATCCATGAAAAATAATCAAGATGCCATGACTGTATCAAAACGGGACAAACTTCGAAATTGTGAACAAAGAGCAATCAGGAAGACCTCTGATAGTGGTAGTTTGCAGGCAGCAAGGAATGACGAGGACCGCGGTCAAAGCACATTGACCAAGGCCCATGGAGACCACACATGAGGAAAAAATGGCACTTGGGAATCCCATATCGGGAAACAGTGGGCATTTTTGATGCGTGATTAATCGCGCATCTCTGGGAAAAACCCCTCAAAAAGGAAAGATCCCCGAAGTGCTCGGTCGCATGGAAGCCAGGAAACTGCGGGGAAAGGGCTAAGGCAAAAGGCGGGACTTGCGCTCCAAAACCAACGGTATATCGGGGGCACCCTTGGGCTGTAAGCGGATTTGGAGAAAAACGAGCAATTCCATTCAGTGCCCGACGCGTGGCAAGCAGGTGAGGGAGAAAACCGCCGCTCTTCACATGCTAATGGTTGAGCAAGTAAACCGCACGAAATGAGCGAATGGCATAGGATCTAGAGGCTCCAGATCTGATGGCGGAGATCATGCCCGATGGAGGAACCAGATTTAACAGGGGATTAAGCCGCGACATAAAGAAATTTGAAGTCTGAGTTGACTGCTGAGTTGGCAGATGACTCATTCCACAATATAACCAAAAAAATCGAATCGACAAGGAAGAGCTAGTGCAGTTCATAAGAGGACAAGTGGCCACTACTTGTGAGCCGTCGATGATGATGCATAGATAGGGAACTCCAAGTGAGAAGCAGCATGCGATTCGACGGGGGCGGAAGAGGAAGTGAACAGTCAGGGACAAATTGGCTTTAGGCCATGAACAGACAGAACATACCACACCGAGAGGAAAAGAAAGTGAAGACAGAGAAAACAAGAGATAATGAAGCAAAAAGTAGAAAGACAGAGAGCTGAGATGACCTGTAGCATAAGGCAACATTGAGCAGATAGAAAGCTTTGAGAGGTTCAAGTAAATCCCTGAGAGGATCTGTCTAGAATTGAGCACCACATTAGTCTCCTCCCATTAAAGACCAAAGAGGTCAAGACTTGAAAAGGAAAATAATCTGTGCACTATAGTGGCTTAGGGAATCCAAGAACCACCCTGCTAAGAAATTCTGTTTCAGGAGACTCAGATTGAGCTCCTCATTGTAAATCTCTGCTTCAAAGGCACAATAAAAGAAGGCCACCACTAAAAGCTAGACAGGAGATGTAGCCCTGGAGGATAGGGTGAAATCCTTATTAATTGTTGTGTTCTTGTATTTGCTTACTGTGTTTCTCTTATTGTTTTCCATTTTCCAGTGTCTGTGTATTTTGCAATCTGATCGATCCGTTGCCTTAAATAACATAGACATACACTAGCACATGAGTCTATAATACCTTCATTGATTAATAACTTAATTGAGGTCACTCAAGAGTGATTTTCATATCAAGTGGTATTAGAGCTTTAGGCTGTCAAGGTTTAGACAAGCTTGTGTTGGTTTAGTTGTTGAATGCTCACTAGATGAAAGCTCAAATTAGGAGGAGAGTTGGTCGAAACTAATCCTGAAATTGAGAGAGTCTATCCCCTAAAGACAATGTCAGAGGAAGGTTCTATGGGGCCAGACCCTCAATTCATAGAAATTTTCCTAGCCATAAAGTCCATGGTAGAAGAAATGTATAGGGACTTTAGAAAGCGTAAGGATGAAGATTCATCAGGCTCTAAACAAGACAAAGGAGAAGATGAGTCTCATTTCCATGACCACTCAATAGGAAAAGAGAGAGAGGAAAACTTTCTCACACCTCCTAACAACCCTGAAAACAAAAAGAAAGCATCTTTGATCAAACTAGATGTCAAATTTGATTTACCTATATATGATGGAGAGTTGAATGCAGAAAAGTTGGAAAATTGGATTAGACAAATTGATGTGTATTGCAGAGTGCAGAATATCGACTCAGATAAGAGCAAGATTCAGTTGGCAAGCCTACACCTTGGAGGCATTGCCTTGGTTGGGTGGGAAGGTAGAACCCAAGCTGCAATGAAAAGACATGGTAAGACCATCTCTGTCTGGAGTGAATTCGTTTCTGCAATAAAAAATCAGTTCTATCCATTGTCCTACATGCAACAAGCCATGATGAGTTGGAAAACTCTTCGACAGTTGAAACGACAAAGTGTGCAAGGGCACACTCAAGAATTTAGAAAGACAACATTGATCCTAGGAATCTCATTAGACTCACTAGAGACTCTGTTGAAGTACATTGGTGGTCTACACAGCTACAAGAGGCATACCATCCTCATGTTTAATCCCACTAGTATAGATGAAGTATTTGTACAAGCTACTCATCTAGAAGCTAGAGGAAAGAATGGAAATCCAGAAGCTGGGGGACCATCCCAACCCACTGCAAGCAAGAGCAAGTAGAAAAGAAGGTAGAAATGGAAAGCAAGGAAGGCTAACACTGCACAGAAGAGCAAAGCTTCATGCAGTCACTGTAAAAAGGATGGGCATGATGATGAGCATTGTTGTATTCTGCATCCAAAGCTTAGACCTAGGAAGTTCGAGAGCAAGAAGAAGAAGATTGCTGCAGCTATTCAGAAATATTTGGGGTCAGACATGGGAGATGAAACAACCATTGTAGCTATATGTATAAAAGGTAATAATTCTGAAGCATCTACTAGTAATTCTGCACAATCTATTATTGATGAAGAAAATGAGAGAAAAATACATGAGTTTTTTCATATTCGAGTTATTTCCAAACATCAAAATATTGATACTTTGTTTGATAGTGGCTCACAAGTAAATTTTATTTCTGAAGCAATTGTATGTTAGAAAATTATATATTACGAAGCAATGGAACACATAAAATATTGCAGAAATATAAACACAGAAAACACATAAAACAAGAGAGACAGATATATGTGGTTCACCCATTTTGGGCTACGTCCACCCCGAACAGCCAGTCCTTCCTTTCTATTATCCAGCAAAATGAAGAGATACAACCTACAACAGATCCACTGTAATATCCTCTGTTTTCTCTCACAGTCTCACCTCTCTGTTTCTCGCTCACAAAATACACATCTATTACACAACCTCAAATACAATGCCCTCATACAAAGAGAGGGGTTGCCTTCTAGAGGGAAAAAAACCTAAACTAAACAATAAGTTCTACGTCAGATCATCCCGGCTAATGAATGGCCCAGATTGACTAGAAATTACTTATACTTTTACAAGGCAATTTTAAATCTATTTTTGGCTTTGGGGGCACTGCCCCAAGCCCCGCCAGGGGACTGCTGGCCCCTAAACTCCTCATCCGAGGGGGATCGGCCCCCCTAGACCCCCGCGGGGGGGACAAGTCCCCCCCGCACCCACCCCATGGAGGGGTGTATAAACTTCCTGGGGTATACATCCGGTTGAAAAAAAGACCTTTGAACAATCATGGTCCACACACAACATTGTAAAGAAATTGGGATTAGCAACTACACCTCACAATAAACCATACCCATTAGGATGGTTGAATGATAAACTACAAGTGACTAGACAGTGCAAACTCAAGTTTTCTTTTGGGTCAACGTTTGTAGATGAGGTTTAGTTAGACATAATTCTTTTGGATATATGTGGAATTGTTTTAGGAAGTCCTTATTTGTACGATAGAAAAGCTATTTTCTATAAAGCCGAGAACAAGTATCTACTTGTTAAAGATGGAATCAAATACTTTGTAAGAGCTCATAATCTCAAGAATAATTATACTCTCATAAACTCAGGGCAGATGAAACGAACGATAAATTCATGCAAACAATTCTTACTGATGGTTGTAAAGGAAAAGAAGCCTGCAAAAACCAATGTATTTGAGGGCTGTAATGCTAAACAACAAGTTGATTTAGAAAAGGTTGTTTCAGAGTATGATATCTTGTTTCAAGAACCTAAAGGTCTGCCACCCAAAAAGGAAATAGTACATGATATTGTTTTGCAGAAATATGCTCCATTGCCTAACATTGGAATGTACAAGTTGTCTACTTTAGAGAATGTTGAAATCAAGAAGGGGGTGCAGGAGTTGCTCCAGAAAGGGTTCATCAGGCCTAGCACATCACCATGCGGGTCACCAATCATTTTGGTGAGCAAGAAAAATGGCTCGTGGAGAATGTGCATTGATTACCAAGCACTGAATAAGATAACAATAAAAAATCGTTATCCCCTTCCTCACATAGATGATATTTTAGATCAATTGAAGGAAGCTGTTTATTTCTCCAAGCTAGAATTGCACAGTGGATACCATTAGGTCAGAGTTGCAGAACAAGATGCATGGAAGACTACTTTCAAAAAAAAGCAAGGATTGTATGAGTGGCTGGTTATGCCTTTTGGCTTAACTAATACTCCTGCTACTTTCATGAGATTAATGAATGATGTACTTAGACCTTTTCTTGATGATTTTGTTATTGTGTATCTGGATGACATTCTGATTTTTAGCAAAACGTGGGAATAACACTTAAAGCAAGATAAGCAGACATTAGATGTTTTGAAAAGAGAAAAAATTCATGTTAAACCCTCAAAATGTGAATTTGGCAAAACATCTCTAAATTATTTGGGTCATATAGTAGGGGGTGATGAATTGAAGATAAATCCCTCTAAGGTGGTAGTCATTGTAAACTGTCCTAAACCCAAATCTACTACATAAGTTAGAAGCTTCTTAGGAGCAACATAATATTGGAGGAAGTTCATTTCTAACTTTTCCTCAATTGCAGCTCCCTTACATGCTTTAAATGGATTGAACAAGGTGTTTCAGTGGGGAGGCAAACAGCAGAAAGCCTTCGACACTTGAAAGAAAATATTAGTACAACACCTATACTAGCACTTCCTGATCTTCAAAGACCATTTGAGATCCAAACAGACGCCAGTGACTATGCCATGGGAGCAGTGTTGACACAACACAGTAAACCCATATTTTATCATTCTGAGACTTTTAATGCTGCAGTAGTTAACTATCCTACATATGATAAAGAATTGTATGCATTAGTGTAGAGTGTGAAAAAGTGGAAACATTACTTAATGGGAAAAGAGACAGTAATACATATTGATCATCAGTCACTTCAATATCTACACTCCCAAACTAAGTTGCAACAATCAAGACACTATAGATGGATGGGTTTTCTACAATAGTTTCATTTAGTCATCAGATATAAAAAGGACATACACAATAAAGTTGCAGATATGTTATCTAGACCCATTACAAATGCATATACTATACTTAAGCATAATTCTGTGCTACATGAAAGCTACATTGAACAATATGCTCAAGATATAGACTTTAAAGATGTATATGCAACTTTAATTCAAGGAAAACGAGTAGAAGAATTGGATTATCATGTAAAGGACCGAATCTTATACGATTGTGGGAAGTTATGCATTCCACAAACTAAGATAGTAAAGATAATTAGAGAAGCACACACTTCTCTGATATCAAGTCACTTTGGAGCAAGTAAAATAGTGGCACAACTGCAAAGATTTTGTTATTGGCCAAAAATGAATGAGACAATTTCTAGATATGTAAGAGGGTGCACTATGTGTGCTAAAAGCAAGCCCAGCAATAGAAAACTAGGCTTGTACACTCCATTATCAGTTCCTTCTCACCCTTGGGAAAGTGTTTCCATGGATTTTTTTGGAGGACTACCTAAATCTAGGAAGGGTCATGATTACTATATGTTTTGTGTATAGTTCAGGAAAATGTGTATTTTGGATACCTTGTAATAAACAGATTACAACTGACAAACTACAAAAATTGTTCTTTGAACATGTATGGGTTCATTTTGGACTACCCACTTCCATTGTATCTGATCGAGACACCTGATTTGTGGGGAAGTTTTGGTTGAGTCTGTGAGAACTGATGGACACCAAACTAAAGAAAAGAACAACTTTTCATCCACAAACTGATGGCCAGAAAGAAGTAGTTAACAAGACGGTGATCCAGTTACTCTGAGGATATTGTAGCAAACATCTTAAGCTCTGGGATGAACATTTGTGCTATGTGCAGCATGCTTACAACAGAGCAAAACAATCTTCTACACAAAGATCTCCTTTTTAGACCTGTTATGGTTTCACACCAAGGTCTCCTTTGGTTTTGTCTTTAGTAAAGATACCACAGTTGATGGACACAAGGATGTGGACAAGGAAACTAGGTTCATTGAACAGATCTAAGAGATCCACCAGGCAGTAAAAGAACAACTGGAAAAGAGCCAAGCCAAATACAAGGCAAGGCATGACAAGCATCAGATGGAGCATAATTTCCAAGTTGGTGACCAAGTTTGGATGTACATCAGCAAGGACAGGATGCAAGGTGAAGGTAAAAAGCTAAAGCCTATTAGGTATGGACCTTTCAAAATAATTGAGAAGATTGGTGAAAATGCTTTTCGCCTTGATCTACTAGCTTACATGCACATCTACTCAGTCATGAATGCAAATTGCTTGAGATTGTTTGAACCCTCACTAATTGAGGATCTCGAAGAGTAGAGTCAATTTCCTTCTATTGATGATCTGTTACCTAAATACTTAATGAATTGCAGGAGGACATAGTTATAGATAGGAAGGTGAGGATGACGCGCAGAGGAGATGTTGAGTACCTCAAAGTTGGGCTTAAGGGTTAAAATTTGAGTAGTGAAAAGTGGATAGAGATTAGACAAGTGGGACAATTGTACCCTCACTTAGTCAATGCTTGAAAGCTAACTTTTGGAGATCCAAAATCTTTTTCAGTGGGAAGGCCGTGATTCGAATTGGATCCATGAAAAATAATCAAGATGCCATGACGGTATCAAAACGGGACAAACTTCGAATTTGTGAACAAAGAGCGATCAAGAAGACCTTTGACAGTGGAAGTTTGTAGCGAGCAAGGAACGACAAGGACCTCAGTCAAAGTACGCTAACCAAGGCCCATGGAGACTGGGCAGGAGGCAAAATTGGCACTTAAGAAGCTCAGATCAGGAAACAGAGGGTAGTTTTGATGCAATCACACATCGTTGGGAAAAACCCCTCGATATGGAAAGAGCCCCGAAGTTCTCGGTTGCATGGAAGTCGGGAAATCATGGGGAAAGTGCTAAGGCAAAAGGTGGGACCCGTGCTCCAAAACTGGCGGTATATCAGGGGCACCCTTGGGTGGTAAGCAGATTTGGAGAAAAATGAGCTATTCCATTCAACACCCGATGTGTGGCAAGTGGATGAGAGAGAAAACCACCACTCATCGTGTGCTAAAGGTCAAGCAAGTCAACTGCACAAAATGATTGAATGGCGTAGGACCTGGAGGCTCCAGATCTGACAACGGAGATCACGCCCGATGGAGGAACCAGATTTTACAGGGGATTAAGCTGTAGAATGAAAAATTTTGAAGTTTGATTTGACTGCTGAGTTGGAAGATGATTCATTCCACAATATAACCAAAAAAACCAAACCAATGAGGAAGAGTTGGCACAGTTCGTAAGAGGACAAGTGGCCACTCCCTATGAGCCATCGATGATGACGCAGAGACAGGGAACTCTAAGCATGCAGCAGCAGGCGATCCAATGGGGGCGGAAGAGGAAGTGAACAGTCAGGGACAAATTGGCTTTAAGCCATGAACATATAGAACAGACCACACCAAGAAGAAACGAAAGCGAAGATAGAGAAAAGAAGAGACAGTGAAGCAAAAAGCAGAAAGATAGAGAGCCAAGCTGACCTGCAGCATAAGGCAGCATCGAGCAGACATAAAGCTTCATAGGTTCAAGCAAATCCCTGAGAGGATCTGTCAGGAATTGAGCACCACATTGGGCTCCTCCCATTAAAGAACAGAGAGGTCAAGACTTGGAAAGGAAAAGAGTTTGTGCACTCTAGTGGCTTGGGGAATCCAAGAACCACCCTGCCAAGCAATTCTGTTTCAGGACTCAGAATGAGCTCCTCATTGTAAATCTTTGCTTTAAAGACACAATAAAAGAAGGCCACCACTGAAAGCTGGACCAGAGACATATCCCTGGAGGATAGGGTGAACTCCTTATTAATCATTGTGTTCTTGTATTTGCTTACTATGTTTCTCTTATTGTTTCTTTCCAGTGTCTATGTATTTTGCAATCTGATCGATCCGTTGCTTAAAATAACACAGACGCACACCAACACATGAGTCTATAATACCTTCATTCATTAATAACTTAACTAAGGTCACTCAAGAGTGATTTTCAGATCAGTTATGGATTCAAATCGGTCTTCAACAAAACAAAATGATCAAAAAGATATGGAAATCAAGGCACTTAGAGTTTAGGTTTATGAAGAAAACTATAACATAGTGAAACAACACAGTTTACAAGCATGTGAAGGAAGTTAGAGAAATTTCCAATGCATTCTAAGTATCACAAACTGATACCACTGCAAATAAGTAATTCTATAAATCCATAAGAACATCAAACATATAAACTCTTTGTGAATCTTGGGTAGTCAAATTGATCACTGTATTAAGTATGAAAAAATACAGTTTTTACAATAACATACTCTTTCCTTTACTAATGAAAACTCCAATCCTTTCTAATTTCATCTCTTGCTTCATATATATCTTTTACAATAAGGATTCCATGATCCTTCATCAAGAGAATTTGAATTTTCTTGACCTGACACCTTCTCATACCTAAAACAAACTATTAAATACAACTAGCTGTTAATTGACAGTCCTAGAATCCTAATACAACTAGGAGTGTAACTCCTTATTATGCTGGCAACAACCTTGAATGTGGAGTAAATTTGGTTTTTGACAGCTTCTCCTTCTTAAATTCAAACTTGGTGATGTCCATACCCCCCCAACTGGCCTCCAATAGCTTCTCCTTCATCTGCCCTTAAAAATAGGAAACTATCCCTTGCTCCGTTCTGGCTAAAAAATAGGTGTTGGGACAGAGATTTTTTCTCCTCATCAAAAATGTTTTTTGCAAAACTGAAGGAGGATTTTGTAGAACACTCTATACTGAAAACAAAACTCTTTTTTTTTTTTGTAATACCTTTCCTACTACCCAAAAACTATCTTTGAATATCAGGTGTAAACTGGAAATTGTGATTTCTGAAAAACTACTCCTACAACAATTTCATAGCGCAATTTGAGTCATAAACTTCTCCCAACTCATAATTAATTTGAATAAAATGAAATAGGTCTTTGTAGTTCATTATGTTAGGAGTAAAAGCCTCTTTCAGTTTTCCAAAATATGCTTTTAGTTGCTAAAGAGACCTCCTGGAAGTTGACTAATTAAAAGAGTTTTTCTGCTGAAAAAGGCTGCTTCAGTGATTTCGTAGCGCATCCAGTGAAAATTCTAGGTTTTGTGCTATGAAAACTCCTAACTACAAATCCATGATTTTGTAGTGCACATAGTGTATTTTCTGAGTTTTGTGCTACGAAAACTCCTAGGTGATTTTGTAGCGCATGTCAATTCTGAAACAACCTTAACACATGACACCTTTGAATCAATCTGGGATCAATGATAGGTAAAACAAGATTGTTGAACTTATTTGATAATGGGAACAATATTCCACTCTATGTTTTAGACTTCTAAAAACATTAAAAATGACTTGACTATGTTTAACATAAAAACTTTGGAACCATGCGAGTTGTCCAAAATTGTTAAAACCTTTATAGTGATAACAATGGCTCCACTTGGGATAGTGTGCCCTTGTGGTACACTAAGAACTTGCAGTTTCAATGCTACTATCCATCCTTTAGAATAAAATTCTGAAATGCTGCCCAATCTGCTCCCCAATCTTTAATGATTTCTTCAAAAGGGACTCAACCTACACCTACTAAAAAAAATGCTCAGTCAACCTACCCTGAGCTTATTTGCACATTCCTACCTACCCTATCAGCTATAATTTCCACTTTAGGTAAGGAAACATGATATTTCCAGTAAAGCCAATCAATTGTCTTTTTTGATATTTGAGGCTCTTGACTGCGTTCAACCTCAAAATAACCATGATAGTGAGATGACCAAATAAACTTATAATGTATCTAATCTTCATAATGCAAATGAAAATGAAACACTGGTGTGCAAAACTTTGCCATGTATTCATTTATAAGGTGAAAGAGGACATGGTTATTTTGATGATCATCATAACATTCTATATCTTCAGACAACTGATTTTCAGCCACACACGATTCCTTTGATATGCTATCCAACTTCTCTTCTGAATGATTCCAACAAACAATGTAATTTTGCTCATTATTAAGACCATTCATTGATGTAAGCTGTTGCAAAGTATGACATAAAAATTCAACCTTTTCCTCTGCCTGAGGGTTATAAAAAATTTCTTCCAGTATTTCTTCTTGCTTTTTGCAATTATTTTCATCTTCATTATGATCCGAAGACTGATAAGTATGTTGCATCTCTACATCAATCTCGGAGGATGTAATATGATTTTCATAAGTAAACCCCTGCTGAATTTTATGCTGCATTTCATGGGATGTTATCCTTTCTTCTTGGTGTTGAAATGTATTGTTATGAAGAGCCTCTAAAATTTCTTCATCCATGAATTCATCATCATCATAAAAATCCTCCAAATATTGAATAAAACTCGCAGAATATTTACAGCAACCTTTGACCAGCAATAAGGAGGGATGACACTCTTTATACATGTCATAGAATACATCATGGAAATCAACAAGAGAATATAATGAACCATTTTCCAAGATTTTATACGAAGATCATGCTATTCCTTCTAAAGTGGTCATAAACATCTTCATGAGACAATCTTCAGCGAAATGAACCTTAAGACTGCATACATGCATATGGAACCTAACCAAATGAAGAGAAACATTGTATTTCTTTTCATCTTTGAATATTGGAAGATCATCTAACCAATCAACCTTTGGCATAGGATTTGGAAAACCAGGGATGTGAGACCGATTCATAGGGGCATACCTGGCATTCATTCTTGCAATGGCACTCATCTTGAAACTTCAACAAGCTACTGATCTTCTAGTAGTGGAGTCACCTTCCAATTTTTTAATTGATGTGTGGAGTCACCAAGGTAGATTGTAGCCTCGAAAACTTTCTGAGCTCCTACTACCTTCATAAGTTCAACTTCTTGATTTTGGAAATGAATAATCTTCAAACTCCCGGCAGAAGCACCAAAATGTTATCACCAAAATAGGACCCTAATATGCTGGTCATCAAGTCAACCTCAGTGTAATTATTTGAAAACAAATCTTTTGGCTGAGGCTTAGCCTCCTCAACCTGAGGGGGCTCTCTCACTAGGTTTAGGGTTTTTTATTAATGATTAGATGGCTAACTTTAGGAACAAAATGAATGGAAGTATAACTTATTTACTAGTTTAAAGTACGATGAGAAAACATCTATTGGGATATGGAGTCAAATTGGTCTTCAACAAAACAACATGATCAACAAGATATGGAAATCAAGGTACTTAGAGTTTAGGTTTATGAAGAAAACTATAACACATTGAAACAACACAATTTACAAGCATGTAAAGGAAGTTAGAGAATTTTCCAATGAATCTAAGTATCACAAGTTCATACCACTGCAAATAAGTAATTCTATAAATCCATAAGAACATCAAACATATAAACTCTTTGTGAATCTTGAGTAGTCAAATTGATCACTGTACTAAGTATGAAAAAACACAATTTTTACAATAATACAATATTTCCTTTACTAATGAAAACTCCAACCCTTTCTAATATAATATCTTGCTTCATATATATCTTTTCAAATAAGGATTCCATGAACCTTCATCAAGAGAATTCAAATTTGTTTGACCTGACACCTACTCATACCTAAAACAAACTATTAATTACAACTAGTTGTTAACTAACAGTGCTAGAATCCTAATACAACTAGGAGTGTAACTCCTTGTTATTCTAGAAACAACCTTGACTATGGAATAAATTTAGTTTTTGAGAGCTGCTCCTTTGTAAAAATTTGTGATTTCCATAACCCCCCAACTGGCCTCCAATAGCTTCGCCTTCATCTGCCCTGAAAACTAGGAAACTGTCCCCTGCTCTGTTCTGGTTGAAAAATAGGTGTTGGGACAAAGCTTTTTTCTCCTCATCAAAAATGTGTTTTGCAAGACTAAAGGATTATTTTGTAGACCACTCTATTATGAACAAAAACCTATCTTGCTTTTTTTTGCAATACCTTTCCTACTCCCTAGAAATCGTCTTTGAATATCAAGTGTAATTTGGAAATTATGATTTTTGAAAAACTACTCCTACAATAGTTTCATAGTGCAATTTGATTCATCAACTTCTCCCAGCTCATAATTAATTTGAAGAAACTGAAAGAGTTTTTTGTAGTTCAGTATATTAGGAACAAAACCTCTTTTATTTTTTCAAAGTATGATTTCAGTTGCTCAAGAGACCTCCTCAAAGTTGACTACTTAAAATATTTTTTCTACTGAAAAAGGCTGCTTCAGTGATTTCGTAGCGAATGCAGTGGAAATTTTGGGTTTTGCGCTACGAAAGATCCTAACTATGAATCCCTGATTTTGTAGCGCACATAGTGTATTTTCTGAGTTTTTAGCTATGAAAACTCTTAGGTGATTTCGTAGTGCATGTTAATTTTGAAACAACCTTAACACATGACACCTTTGAATCAATGTGGGATCAATGATAGGTAAAACAAGATTGTTGACCTTATTTGATAATGGGAACAAGACTCCACTCTATGTTTTAGACTTATAAAAACATTAAAAATGACTTGACCATGTTTAACATAAAAACTTTGGAACCATGCGGGTTGTCCAAAATTGTTAAAACTTTTATAGTGATAACACGCAGACCATGTGATTGTATCAATAGAGTGAGGCTCTAAGTTGTAAAGGAATCAGTCAATGAATGAATAGATGGAATTTGATGGATAGAAGAAGATAAAAAAGCATAGAGCAAGATTCTAAGTGTATCTTGGGTCATAGTAGTAGGAAAAGGTTCTGCAGTTGAGTGTGTAGAGGCCTAATAGAGTCCACAACTGAGTGCATGGACCCCTGCAGCTGAGTGAACAGGGTAAATTTGAGTCTGTAATCAAAGGAAGAGAATAATAAAGAGAATTTTTGTTACCAATTATATGTATCTGTTCTAAGTTATTATATGTTTGATATCATTTGCAATTATATTGTTTATTTACTGCGCACACTTGTATGAATTGTGAATATTGCTAAGTATAACTGAAAGCATAAAAATAAGCCAAGTTAATAGACTAATATTGAATTACTAGTAAGGACTTGGGTAATAACATTGTTCGGAACCTAAGCAGGGTTGTGCTAAGGCAACATCTTAGGTTGCGAGGTATGGGTAAGCACGCGTAGCGATGTGTGCACAGGGTCGAACCATGGACCATTTGAACTCATTAGACATCCCCAGGGTGCGAAACTGGGTTCTAGCACCCTCCCATACTACTCTGGGTGAGACCTCAGTCTGTGCTCCACAGGCTATTTCTGAAAGGGCCAGTAGTACCAGGATTTGTTTGGATAAATCACCTTTGAACCTGGGTCAGGCCCCACTAAGCCAACAAATGTTTTTGTTGTCGGGATCGAGATTTGCATAAGGGATGTCTGATGTTGTGCCAATGGAATCTGACAAAGAAAGAAATTGAAAACTGGTTGGATAGAAAGATTCATGAGTTCATGGCGCAGGAAATAGGAATCCACGGGTATCGAAGGAACAATCGTTAGAGCGCTACGTGTATACGGAAATCCACGAGAGTTTCTTTGCATCCTTCCACTCTGAGTTGTATGAATGGATCACAAAGCTAGCAGATAGTCAAGGGAGTTGTAGGCTCGAAAAACCAATCGTGTGGACTCTAGAATTGTATGCAGACTATAGGAGGATTCATCATCGAGTTCGAAGTAAATACATTAGTTAGCTACAACAAGGCAGAACGACATTTCCTCAATGGACCGCGAGGTAAGTACATTAAATCTTTGAATACCTGCATTAAAATGCTACTATGCGAAAAGTGGGTTATGCGAATAAATTGATGTTTTGAGCTACGGGAAGTGGGAAGATCTATAGAAATGGAAGTAGCAAAGAATTATAGACTAGTTCCTTGATTTCACCTTCGCGGGTGAGCAAGGAGGAGCTCACAAAAGTTTCTTCGAGAAGCATGATCAGTCTGATAAGGCAGTGAATTTTGTGCATACCACCCCCACCTACACTGCTACCGGTTTCACCATCATCACCTCCATCTCTGCCCACACCACCTCTGCCACCAACATAGTTTAGTATGGAAAGCATAATAAAATTTCTGGTATTCAAAGGAGTAGGGAATGAAGATCCAAACCAATTTTGGTTGGTGGTAAGGGCATTATGGGAAACGCAAGGGGTTACAGATGACAACATAAAGAAGGAAACAATGGTAAGCACATTTTAGGATAGCGCACTGACGTGGTACATTAAGCACACTATTGACAGTCCAAATGCAGGGATCACAGAAATCCAAGTTGTGCTAAACAGGGAGTTTAGCAGGCCAAAATCAGAGATGTAGTCGATTATCATGTTTAAGGAGATCACGATGCTTTTGGGTGAGACCCCCTAGGAACTAGATCAGAGAATAAAGGGAATGATTCACGAAGCCAACATGACCTTGACAGATGCCCAACACTACACATGGTTTGTAGCATTACTAATGCCGCATCTAAGGACGGCGCTGTCGCAGAAGAAGTTATCCACCGAGGCCGAAGCATTGGAGATTGCAATGAGACTACATGAGACCCCTATACAAGATCTTGGCCTGGGAGTCCAACAAATCCATGCGCAACTAAAGAAGTTATGTCTATAAATGCAGAGTTTGAGACAGGACAAGACAACTCGCCCAAAGGTGCATGAGGAGGTATGGTGCATAAAGTGCAAGGGATAGGGACATGACAAGGACCATTGTCTAGTCTTCGTGAACTACTTGGAAGTAGGAGGGTTGATGCCATTGAGACTGGAGGCACAAGTAGCGCTAAGCACGACGCCTACATTATGGTGCGTGATTTGTCAGATAGGAGGAAAACATGCTACAAACAATTGTTACCTATTACAAAAGTATATGCAGACATCCCAACAATTGTTCTGTAATTTCTATAGGTTGGTAGGACATGATGAGCAAACTTGTAGGAGTTATGAACTAATGATGGATCAGACCCCTACCTACAGGGTGTAGATGAAAACGCGAGCCCTCGATCAAAATGCAAGGATGGCGCGAACTAGATTTCAGGGGTGTGGATGAGGTCGAGGAGGAATGGGACTAGGAAGGGGTCACAGACAGCTGATTTGCTACAATTGCGTAGGACTAGGGAATTATGCCCACATTTGTACAAATCCAACGAGAGCATCATGTTTATATTGTACTTAGTTTGACCATGCTATGGAGGATTTCCCTACACTGATAGCGAGGTTGTGCGTTAAAGGAATACTGTAGCCCCCTCGACTCAGAACCTACATATGATGAGGTCTGAGCCGCATGAAGAGGATCCAAATGTGAACATCGTGCTTCGGAGTGGTATCATGATAGGAGATGACAAAGGTAAGCAGCCTGAAGAAAGTGTGCAGGTTTGCAAGGCTCCTACAAAGGAACTTGAATTTGATTTGGAGCACGTGAAGGAGACGTTCATGGAAGCTAAGAGGAGCTTCACAAAGGCCTCAAATTTAGGTAGTAAGGATCAACTAGAACCAGAGATGGATCCTTCAGTGATCACTACCTTTATGGATACATGTATGAAGTTGCTGCGCGATAGCAAATTTGTGAAAGGACTGCAGGAACTTATCACTAGGTGTCTTGGGTTAGGAGAGCCACGCGTAGTACGAAAGCTCGGGAAACATACATCACGAACAGGAAGGGAAATGAGATTGATTATGCAAATTGGTGAGTATGAAATTGATCAAGTAATTCTAGATCTAGGATCAGACGTGAATGTGCTGCCAAAGTAGACATGGGAGTGCATGGGCAGGCCCGCGTTGCAGTGGTCTCCTATTCAATTGCAAATGACAAACCAACAAAAGATCCTACCCATGGGGAGATTTCAAGGAGTAACGGTGGATATTGAAGGTGCGAGCGTGCTTGTGGATTTTGAAGTAATAGATATCATCGATGATAGAAATCCATATCCAACGCTACTGGGCATAGACTGGGCCACAGATATGAATGGAGTAATAAATCTCAAGAAGCGCAAGATGATTTTTGAGAAAAAGTCACTATGTGTAGTAGTACCGCTAGATCTTGCAGAAGGAGCACGATACATAAAACCGATCCGTGACGATGATAGTGATGACAAGCTTGACTGTATCTACAATATAATTGCATGAGAATAGGATTGGGTGAATCCAACAACAGATGGTAGGATTTCGTGGGAGCACGACAGCTCCTACACTTCTCATTTAGACGAGGAAGTAGAATGATGGCAGAACCAGTTACATGAGGTAAACACACTAAATTGCAACATGATGATAAGGTGATTATGATATGTAGCAACAGAGGTGAGGGATCTACCTATGTATGATGGGTTGACCGGTGGATGAATTCCTGAACAAATTTGAAAGTGAAGTGCCAAAACAACAACGGTTTGATGCTCTGAAATGGGAACTGTACGCTACGCCCGCAAGGTGGTGGGATACGCATCAACAAAGTTTCGAGGATTAGCGTGAATGCAAAAGGATGATGTTCTTATAGTTTGGGAAATCGAGGGTACGGATAACAGACAAATACGATGATCCACAAGCACACCTTGCGAAATGGACCAAGGCTTACTGGGAAGAGCCACAACAGGAATGGGTGCATTTGTTCTGTCATACCCTAGATGTCATACCCATGAATTGGTATACTGAGATGGAGCTCCACCATGGTACGAGTGAATGGGATATCTTGTGCGAGAGATTTCTATTAACTTTCACGTTTGAAGATCGTTGGTCGGATACTGTTGATGATGCACTACAAGCAGTAAAAGTAGCTATTTTCAAAATATCTCAGGAGCCAATGGGAGTGCTTCAGCCAAAATGGGCAACACAACTAAGCTACGTGGCATAATGTTACAATGTGAATGTGGAAGAGGATGATGAGGATCCACGGAATATTAACATTCCAGAAACAGAAGGATGTCCCAAGGTTCGAGGATCATTGATTGAAGATCCCAACATCACTGCACCACTAAAACCGAAGTAGGTAAACATTGGGATGGAGGTGGAAACAAAGTATGCCATGCTTGGGGACTATTGGGATGATGCCACGATAGGTGAGGTTGCAAAGTTACTTCACGAATACCAAGACTTATTCCTGACCAAAATTAAGGATTTAAAAGGGATCGTTGGCAACTTAGGAATGATGAAGATCACCCTAAAACCTGATGTGAAGCTGGTTAAGCAGAGGCCTTACTGCTTGAACCCGAAGTACAACGAAAAGGTTTGCATAGAACTAGAAAAAATACTCACAACTGGATTTATTGAGCCGGTGGAAGAATATGACTAGGTGAGTCCTATGGTAGTACAGGAGAAAAAGCAGAAGGGTGAAATAAGAATATGTGTGGACCTCAAAAAGCTGAATGACGCCTGTGTACATGATCCATTCCTGACACCGTTCACATATGATGTATTGGAAAATGTTGGCGGACAAGAAGAATACTCATTCATGGATGGGTTCTCGGGGTATCACCAGATCAAGATCACGCCGGAAGATAGGAGTGAAACAACCTTTGCAACAAAATGGGGATTCTTTCAATACACCATTATGCTGTTTGGATTGAAAAACATGTCAGCCGTATTTTCACGCATCATTGTTGCCATGTTCAAAGAATACTTCCACACGTTCCTAGAAGTCTACCTGGATGATTGGACTGTCTTTGGATTGGTTAAGCACCACGTAGCAAGCTTACACTTGATGCTAAATACTTGCCGATGACACTAGATTGCGCTGAACCTCAAGAAGTGCACATTCCTGGTTCCCTTTGGAAACCTGATGGGACATGTGGTCTGCAAACAAGGATTGATGGTGGATCCTATGAATATTTCCATTATTCTAAATTTGGAAGCACCGTGAAGTGTTAAACAGCTACGCACTACCTTGGGACATACAGGGTACTATAGGATGTTCATCAAAAGCTATGCCCAAATAACAATGCTAATGGAAAAGCTATTGAAAAAGGATGTTACATTTTGTTGGAATGACGATTTCATTAAAAGTTTGGATGTCCTGAAAGGTAAATTTGCCTTCACTGCAATCCTGGTCTTCCCAAAGTGGGATGTAGAGTTTCATGTACATGTTGATGCGTCGTGTATTGCATTGGGAGCAGTACTCACATAGGAGGGCACGGAGGGCATGGATCGCCCTATTGCATTTGCAAGTTGGAGATTGTATAAAGTTGAGAAGAACTATTCCACCACCGAGCGCGAGGGGTTGGCAATGGTGTATGCACTCCAAAAATACCAACACTATTTGCTAGGAGGACATTTCAAGATGTATATCGATCATTTTGCACCGAAACAACTGGTCAATAAGCCTGTGTTGGGGGGGCACATATGAAAATGGTTCTTATTGTTCCAGGAATATGACTTTGAGGTCATGGTAAAGCTAGGACGCCTGAATGCAGGACCGGATCACTTGTCGTGCATTGAGACGGGTGAGGAACCCACTAATTTGGAAGAAGGACTACCTGACGCTCAACTGTTTGTGGTGCGTGTCGAGGATGAACACTTCAAAGATATAATCCATTTTCTGACTATAAAGACCACACTGAAGGAATACTCTATCCAACAGAAGAAGGAATTGGTGGTGCGTGTGCCGATTTTCTTGTCATCATGGGGCGCTTATATAAAATGGGCAATTATGAGATATTGCAAAGATATGTACTTGAATTTGAACGAAGTCAGATCCTCGCAAAAGCACATGGGGGTGCAACAGGAGGACACTATGCAGGATGAGAAACTACACAAAAGATTCTTTGTGTAAGATTATGGTGGCCAACTCTGCATCACGATTCAAAAGCATACCGTGAGGCCTGTGATATATGTCAAAGGACTGGGAAACCATCACGGAGCGACGAGATGCCGTTAAATCCAAAAATGACAATACAACTGTTCGATAAATGGGCAATCGACTTTGTGGGACCAATCAAACCTCAGGGAAAGACGGGCGCGCACTACATCATCACCGCAATGGAGTACTTGACATGATGGGTGGACGTGCAGCTGGTCAAAGACTGTGTGATTGATACGGCTGCAAATTTCTTGTTTGATAACGTGTTGACTCAATTTGGTTGTCCAAAAATCTTAATAAGTGATCGTGGAACACATTTCCTGAATGAAACCATCAGTGCACTCACAGAAGAATTCCAGATATATCATTAGAAGAGTACACCATATCACCCACAAGCAAATGGGACAGTAGAGGCATTCAAAAAAATACTGGAAACTGTGCTGACCAAAGTATTCAATGTGCAACGAAGCGATTGGGACCTGCACGTACCTGCAGTGTTATGGGCTTACATAACAATGTGCAAGAAACTGACGGGACAAACACCTTTTTGGTTAGTTTATGGAGTGGAAGCTGTCATGCCAATGGAATATATTATACCTAGTATATGAATAACAACACTCACATGGATGAAGGACCGCGAAGCTTTGGAATAAAGACTCGTGCAATTAGAATAACTTGAGGAGGAATGGTTCTTGGTAAGTTTTCATCAGCAGGTTCAAAAAAATTGTGAAAAAGCTTGGCATGATCACCATATTAAGTTGCACACATTCAAAGTAAATGACTTAGTACTGCTATACAACAGTAAGTTTGAAAATTTTTCGGGAAAATTCAAAATGCATTGGCTAGGACCATACATGTTTAAGGAAGTCACAGACGGAGGCACGGTCTAGCTTGTCAAATTAAATGGAGAACCCTTCCCAGGGAAAGTGAATGGCATCCACTTGAAGCCTTACATAGGTGGCCCAGCTATTTGACTAACCAACAATAGCATAGTTTTCGCGCTGTAGGGAGCTGGACAAGGGCATGGGACTATAAACATATATCGGTATGACTATATGGGAACAATTTAGTCACAAAGGTCTTAGAAGAACATATGTAGTAGGTACAACAAGCAACATCTTAGTGCATTGCGGACATCGAGACCGTTTGAGACCAGTTGGAGGGACTCCGAGCCATGATCGCTGCGCCAATGGAGTGACTTGAGGGTGGGTCGCGATGTTTGTGTTGGGGTTCTTTTGGGCATGGAATCCCCCCATGACATATTTTGGGGCTCAAACCCAAGTTTTAAGTTGTTATTGTTGTAAAGACTTCACGAATTGCGGGCACAGAGTGCGGAATGTATGTTAGAGTCATAGGGCTATCCTCCCTAAGTTTTGAATGTAATGTCGGCCTACCCATGGTCCGCGGACCATGGGATTGTATGAATAGAGCAAGGCTCTAAGTTGTAAAGGAATCAATCAATCAATGAACAGATGGAATCTGATGGAAGAGACTAAGTGTATCTTGGGTCGTAGTAGTAGGAAGAGGCTCTACAGTTGAGTGTGCAAAGGCCTAGTAGACTCCGCAACTGAGTGTGCAGACCCTTGCAACTGAGAGCGCAGGGTAGAGTTGAGTCTATAGCCAAAGTAAGAGAATAACAAAGAGAAGTTTTGTTACCAATTATGTGTATCTATTCTGAGTTATTATATGTTTGATATCATTTGCAATTATACTGTTTATTTACTGAGCGCAATTGTATGATGTGAATATTGCTAAGTATAACCGAAGGCATACAAATAAGCCAAGTTAATCGACTAATATTGAATTACTAGTAAGGAATTGGGTAATAACAGTGTTCGACCCCTTAGTAGGGCTGTGCGAAGGCATCATCTCAGGCTGGGAGGTATGGGCAAGTGTGCATAGTGCCGTACATGTAGGGTTGAACAACAGATCATTTGATCTCATCAAACATCCCCAGGGTGCGGAAACCTAGTTCTAGCACCCTCCCATACTACTTCGAGTGAGACCTCAGTCCGCGCTCCGTGGGCTGTTGCCAAAAGGGATAGTAGTACTAGGTTTTGTTTGGCTAAATCACCTCTGAACCTGGGTCAAGCCCACTAATCCAATAGATTGCGCAGAGCCAAGTGGCTCAATCCTTTAGTTGTTGGGGTATAGGAGGCTGTGGGTAAGTTGTAGAGTGACGCTGCTGGGGTATTGTAGTTAGAACAATTCTAATAGGGCAAGACCAAGGGGAGGGAGTTTCTATTGAGCCAGATTTATAACCAAGGAATCCAGATTAGTGGTGCAGTTG
Source organism: Pinus taeda (assembly GCA_000404065.3). Lineage (NCBI taxonomy): Eukaryota > Viridiplantae > Streptophyta > Pinopsida > Pinales > Pinaceae > Pinus > Pinus taeda. Next base: position 65,878 of record APFE030577355.1, on the reverse strand, counting down.
CACAAACAATCGGAGAGGGAAAATGGATTTCTAGGAGGGAAATTGGGACTTAGATGGATTCCAGAAGAGAACTTATAGATGGTAAGTAAAGAGACTCGAAGGAGTCAAATAGAGAACTTCTAAATGGGAAGTAGAGAGGCTCAAAAGGAGTCGAACCAAGAACTTCCAGGTGGGAAGTAGAGAGGCTCAAAAGGAGTCGAACCAAGAACTTCCAGGTGGGAAGTAGAGAGACTCAGAGGAGTCGACAGAGAAGAGTAGAGAGATTTTTATGAAACTAGCTCACAAAAATATAGAAAAATATATATCAACAACTTAGAAATAAGCCTCTTCGAGGGGGCAACCTCCTTTACATTACACAAATGAATAATTCTTCGATGATACAAATGACAAGACCTCGTTTCTATATATAGGAGTCTAAGGGGTCACAATATAATTAGAGCTGACATAACAATAATAATGTAAGGGCACAATAATAACAATAGTGGGCTTCTATGGGGCACAATAATAAGAATATGAGGGACTACATGGGCACAAACAATATAATAAGGGGCGTTTTTATACTAATAAGCAATAAGGGTTTGCACTAAGTAGTATAGCGGACCTAAGCATGCCCCTCTCCTTCAAAAAGTGTTGTCCTCAATGCTTGAGTTTAGTTCTTGATAGCCCCTTCTATTATAAAATTTTTTGTCCTCCATGTGGAATCTTCAGTGCGGGTAAGGCTCTTCCACTTGGATTGAGATAGACTTTGAAATTTGATCAATTTCGTAGTTGTTGGGGGATTCTTTTTTTTTGTGACTGCTCCAGGTTTCAATATGATTTTTCCTTCCTCGTCAAGTTCTGGCAATATTGTTTGAACTGGGATCTTCTGCAACTTTTGAATGAGTGGCCACACTTCTTCATCCTTCTTCCATTCATCCCTTGCTTCATTTATACAATCTAGTTGGATAATAGAAATAGCACAAAATAATGCTTCCACATCCTAATTCTTTCTTAGGAGTGCATCTACGACAACATTTTGCTTCTGTTTTTTATAAATGATTTCAAAGTCATAACCCAACATATTTGAGACCCATTTTTTATGTTCTTCTAAATATAATCTTTGTTTTACAAAGTATTTAAGACTATCATGATCCATTTTTACCTTGAAGTGTCTTCCCATTAGGTAAGGTCGCCATTTCTTAAGTGCATGTAGTATTTCCAACATTTCCTTC